>JAUJYV010001437.1:0-17752 GCA_033995625.1 Ophyiulus pilosus
ACTCCCCCAGCTCCACTACTCCCCCAGCTCCACTACTCCCCCAGCTCCACTACTCCCCCAGCTCCACTACTCCCCCAACTCCACTACTCCCCCAACTCCACTACTCTCCCAACTCCACTACTCCCCCAACTCCACTACTCTCCCAGCTCCACTCCTCCCCCAACTATATTACCACACCCAGCTCCACCACTCCTCTATTATTTCAAAGATTCTTTAAATAAATTGACTCCCCCACTCATTGCTTCAATTATTATAATAAAAAATGAACAATAATTAGCAATTTAATTGTTTGGTGGCATAATTTAAAATCATTACAAAATTTCTATTAACCAAATTGTTCCTAGTTCATGTGGGCTACAACTAACAGAGTCGGATGCGGCATTTCCTACTTTTATTCCGACGGCTATTATAAGAGGTTGTACGTTTGCAACTACGGACCTGGGCAAGTCAAGCTAGATCACTACATTAAAAATGCTGAAATCATTCCCTCATTTTTTTTTATTAATTGTCGTTAGTTTATTAATTTTTAAAATTGTTTCGATATTTTAAAATACTTAGTGGCAATGTGGATGGATTAGCCATGTATAAAAAAGGACGCACAGCTTCAGCTTGTCGTAAAGGAACATCAATTGAATACCCCGGATTGTGCAGTAAGTAATCTTAATCCCAAAGTAGATTTAAACCTACATTTAAAGATTATTCCAAATCTGTACAAGCCATAATTACAAAATCATTCATGATCTTAATTTCGTTACAGGTTCTTAAAGAAGCTTGCTGTTGATGGAGAATACATTGCACTATACTAACTTTAAATTAATAATGTATTTCAATAAAACTTAAAACAATACTTGAAATTGGATTAAAATTCTTTACGTGTTGCTTAACATATTCTATAGGTATATCGTCAGAATCTACTCTCAACAAAGTTTTCATCTACTCATTTTCAACAAGATAAAGAAAATAGTTTACTTTCAACTAAATTATACTCATTGGATATTAAAAAAATAAGTGATAATAAAGACATTGAAAAACGAAGGTTGCACATTTTTATGCTTATAACCAGCGACGGCACGTAGCCAAAATTAGTGGGGGAACTGCTCCAGAAAATTGTGTGTGCATGCGCACAACAGTCAAACGGTGGGCACTGCGGGAACGACAGTGATCTATCTCCCTCGCAGCCTCGCGTGCAGCTTCCTATGTGCGCATGCGCACAACAGTCAAACTCCAATCCGCTAGAACTATGAAGCGCACAGTTCCATACAAAGATTTTTGTTTAAATTGGGGGTTACCCAGTGGGGGATGGCTACTAGTTATTTATATGGCCCAAGTTTAAAGAAATAATTAAAGAAAAAAGGACTCGTTGAGTCATTATATTAAATTTTATCGGTAATATGAAGTGGAAATAGAGGGTGCTGCAGTTCCACAGTGCCTATACGCGTGACAAATATAAATACGCATTGTGGGCTGTAAATCGAAAAAGTGCCATAATTAAGAAAGGCCATTAAAGCGAAATGCAGTATAAAGAGCGACTGCATAGCGAGGGTTGAGTGCGAGTTTTATTGCAAACTATAGTTAATGTTGACAAAGTTGGTTGTGTGGGGTACAGTGGATAACCACATTATTAAGTAGATTTTGATAAATTCAGTAGAAAAGTAAATAATTTTCTTTCTTCAATATATAAAGTTATTACAAATTCGAAAATTTGATATCACATCATCGAGGGTCTAGACAGTCCACGACTGCGTTTCTGTCTATGTTTTTGTTTTAATAGTAAAATATCAACAGGTGGAGAAGAGCCATGAGATTCAATAAAGCAAAAGATAAATACTTGGCGTGTGATTATTCACGCTATATACGGTTCTAAATTTATCCATATGATGATTGCCATGTCATTAGAGGTAATTTATCATAAAGCTCTCCAGATTTGAATTACACGTGGAGAAGTGTCATGAGATTCATTAAACACAAGATAAATACTTGGCGTGTGCTTATTCGCGTTCCCAGGTAACACACAACGTTGGTCAAATGTTTGATTTTTGGTTGGGAACGTTTGCAAATCGTTTTTTTTTTCAGAATTTTTCTGATTAACGGAAACAGTCTAGAAGGGAAATTCCAGCATAAAATTAGTGTTTTAAACAAATTTAAGATTAATTCCCGACTTTCTCGAGATTTTAAAAATTCAAGTAGATTTGGGACTGGGGACACATTTCTTCCGGTGTCCTTTCCCCCATTCACTGACCTTAAAAACTCAAACAGAAAAACCAAAACCTGAAACATACCATTATTAGTGGACGTCCATAATGGCTAATCAATTGCTGCCCCAAAGTTAGCCCATTATATAAGGTAACTTTGAGATAGGGCAATTTGTACAATAAATGCAATAGTATGTCCCATATATGGTCATACATGATATCGCTTTATCAAGGGGTCTAGACTGTCCACAAGTGCGTTCTATGTTTTTGTGATGCATGTAATAACAAAATACCAACAGGTGGAGAAGCGCCATGAAATTCAATAAAACAAAAGATAAATACTTGGCGTGTGCTTATATTCACGTTATACTACAATGATTCTCCATATATCCATACGATGATTAATATATATTATTTAAGCAGTTTTTCATAAACCTCTCCAGATTTGAATTGCATGTGGAGAAGTGCCATGAGATTCAATAAAACAAAAGATAAATACTTGGCATGTGATCATTCACGATATATATAGTTCTATTTTGCCATTGTATGCCCAGGTGTAGCAAAATAATCCATATATCACAGTCAAGTAACTGAAGTTCCATATATCATTTAAGGTAATTTATCATAAAGATCACCAGATTTGCATTACACAAAAGATTAAACTGTTATAAATACCAGCATACATTTTCATATATGACGTTTAAAACTATATTTTCAAACAAAGTTTTTAACATGGAGATCATCGGAAGTCTGATCCTACTATTGCTTAAACATGTTATTTTCGGAGAGGCCCAAACATGCGACTATTCCAACTTAGGAGCTGACCATACCATGTGCATATATAAACCTAGAGTAAGTGAACATAACCTATTATCTAGTTATTAAGAGTGTATTTTTTTTGTATATTTTCCGGGAGGATAAATAATTACATATGGCACTATATATAGAAGGTGGACCTGAATTCCTAGACATCCCATTTTTTTCTTAAATCCTTTTGTTATGACAATTACGACCAAAACTAAAATTAAAGTCTTTGGAGGGGCACGACTTTCTCCGAACCTGTGTTGTTAAGGCATGTGTTGATCGTGGATGACAAGCATTGATCTAACAATGTCTAAGTCGCTACAGACGTAGGAGCATTCTCCTGAAATTGGGTACGACCCCCTACCAGATGGCATTGATATGCTGACTGAAGGGTACTGAGTTGAATTGAAATTAGACAATTTGTTCACAGATATTCACATAATAACTTTTGACCCGTAACACTTAGGACAAATTGTGAAATCAGGAAAAGGAAGAGAATGATCTGTTTGTATGAAATCAACTGTCTTGATTGGCGATTATTTAAACTCGTTACAATGCTTTTAGGAATTTGGGAAAACGACAAATGGAAGCAACGCAGCAGCACAGAGCTGTACAGCAGTGAAGCGACCTACAATTTTGTGTCACGAATCTTAGTCGATTTTATTTGACTATTCAGAGACTAACACTACAATAGGATTGACGTTATAATGTTTCTATGATCTAGACCTGTCCAAGTGGACCATTAATGGACTTTGATGTCAAAATGTTACAAGCACACAACACCCTTCGTCTTCGAGTGGCCGCTGGTAATCAACTTGGCCAACCCAATGCATCCAACATGCAAGAATTGGTAACTAAAGAGCTACAATTTCATTTAAAAATATTTTGGTCAATTTTTTTAATGAAAATTTCGTTAATTTTGTCCTAGAAATGGGATCCAGAATTGGCAACAATGGCACAACGTTGGGCAGATCAGTGTTCTTATGATCATGATGCAAACAGAAAAACAGGTAAAAATTAATCGTAGTTAGTTTACATATTTAGAATTATAACAAAATTAAACTTATAAGGAATTTACCCTTGGTTGAAAATTTATACGTGGCACATTAATAATTTTCAGCCAACTTTAACTACGTGGGTCAAAATGTTATCCAAACTTGTTTTGAACTCAACAACGGAACAGCCAATCCCGCCGCTGCTGCAAATTCGTGGTTTAAGGAAGTGAATAGTGCAAGCTTCACTTTGGACATCATTAATAAATATAAGTTTCTTGATGAATACTCACGTTACACTCAGGTAAACGCTTTATAACAGTAAGAAAATAAATAAATGCTATCTTGCAGGAAAACTACCCAAAACTTCATTATTATACTAAAATAAAATACAGACCCACTACCTCAATGTCTTCACTACAATGTTTTAATAAACCCTCCTCTATTCCACACTCCCCCCCATCCGTTCCATATATTGTTGAAATAAAGTCATTAAACGCTTAGCATATTTTTTTGTGAATTTGGTTGATGGTATTCTAACAACGAAATTTATTCCTAGCTGGTATGGGCTACCACTAACAAAGTCGGATGTGGCTTTTCTTACTATTACTCTGGCGTGAAATATTGTAAACTGTACATTTGCAACTACGGACCTGGGCAAGTGAAAATAGATCTTGTTTCTAAAATTAATGAAATTATTCCCTCATTTTTCAGTAATTGCTGTAAGTTTATCAATTTTAAAAATTATTTTTATATATTTTAAAAACTCAGTGGCAATGTGGAAGGATTACCTATATATAAACAAGGAACCACAGCTTCAGATTGTCCAAATGGGAAATCAACCAATTATCCTGGATTATGCAGTAAGTAATCATAAGCATAATTAAATGTATTAACCTAATTAAAACCTAAATTTAAAAGGTTATTTCACATCTGTACAAAACAATTCATGCAAACATCTTAATTTTGTTACAGGTTCTTAAAGAAGTTTGCTGGTCATGGAGTAAACATGGAGTGGTACTAACTTTCACTGCTTCTAACTGCACTAACGTTAAATATGCTACACTAACTTTAAATTATTCTTCACTAATATTTTATTTCAATAACACTTAAAGCATCAATAAAACATGCACCCGAAATTGGGTTAAAACATATTTTCTGCAAGTTTATTAAACGTGTCCATGTAGAAAAATAGTGTATCCTCAAGGTATGATGTCTAAATCTATACCTTATGATTTGTTTTAATACTGGTTTAATTTATTCAGACCACATCACATTATAACATTATACCCAATATATAAAAGAAGGCCATATCCATCTGTCTAAATATAGACCTATCGCTTTGGTACCAAACATGGTGAAATCACACATGTACTAAGTTGAATTGAATAATAGCATTTTACTATTTCATATCAGCAAATATTCGAGACCGGGGCACAGTGGGACAAAATTTTAGACTTCTTTTATTTTTTGGAGAAATATTCAACTTGTATCAATCCAAAAAATGATATGGTAATGTACCAACCCTTTTAGGATCTGTATACATTTTTGCTATCCTTTCAGAGCTACTAGTTTTGCTGCTATAAAATATAAAAACTGCTTGCGTATACTTTGTCGTAGTGTGCATCTATGCCGGGGTACAGTGGTCAATGCGAAATTAAGACTGAAATTTTACGAGAAAAATATAAACACATTGGCTAAAATAAAAGTATGTATTAAATTCAGCATGCCAAGTTCAAATTCCTAGTTTAAGTTGGAAAAACGACTAAAACTCACTGCAAATATGAGGTGGAAGAGCGTGCATTTATTTTCACATTGTGCTGTTGGCTGTGGGAGTGTTTCAACAAAATCACTTAATGAAATTGTACAAAAGTGATTTTTGTTTCAAAACTTGCCTCAGAACCATCGATTAGGGCAAACTGGTACATGGCCCAGTCTACCCCGTAATGTGGTATCCACTGTAACTCTAGGGTTGCCAGAAATGTCAAACATCGATGTGAGACGTTTAAACGACAAATGAAAATTGCTTGAATTGTCTCCACTGCTAACCTGATTGTTTCGTCCAACCATTGAGTTGACATTAGGGAAAATACCTTCTCCATATTTGCATTGTGGGCAGGAATGGCAAATACGTACTCGCATAGCTTTATTAAACATGACTCAACGTTGCTTCGCAGTTTTGGTTAGTATTATTTTTCTCTAAATAATCTCAGTGTTGCCAATATCGACGTTTCTTACTTGCAAACATGCAGTAGTAAGTTCTATTTCAAGAAAACGGTACAAACCGTAACGGTACAAACGGACAACCGTACGTAACATATACATGAAAATTTAGCCTACGGATTACCTGTCTTTGCAAAACAAAATCATTGGAATGCTCCTAAAACCTGATTTTATAAAATGTTGGACCACTCTGTCCCGTGTCTATCCCCGGTCTCCCTACTGCTTAATAAACTGATATGATCTTGTGACAAATATCCAACCATATCACAGACCCCCAGGTCCCATCAGATGAATTGATGATTTTTTACTATCACATGAATTGCTACTCATTTAGAATCCAAGGATAAAATCATGAATTGTAACCATCTGTTGCAAAGGCTGAAAATGAATATAATATCAAACATTTTTGTCCTCAAATTCGGGGAATTTACCTCAAAACAAGTTTTTTACGTTGCTTAGCACTTTTTGTGTGTAAAAACTCTGGTTCGGACAAAATGTTGACAATAACAAAATGTAAAACGTTTTGCTCTAAATATTGCCTTTAGTGACACAAGGTCACTTTGATCACCTAACGGGTATTTGATCAACAATCATTCAAGGATAAATCCACATACGTATATACACTTGTATAACTTAGAACACCTGCAAATATGAACACTGAGCATAATTTCGAAATTGCCCAATTTCATATGCTGGTGCCTGATATGTCATAGATTATAAATAAACATGTGATCATGCAAAAAAAAATAAAGTCCATATGCATATCACCATAATTGTGCTATCTTCACACAACAAGCATTTTTTGATGATTTCGCCATAATTGTTATTTTCCTCCCATTGGATACAATAGATGAATGTCAAGTGACTCATAAAAAAAAGATGCTCACTTGACGTTTGAATGTTCAAATTGTATATGGGTTTATTTTACCATTGTATGGCCAGATGTGGGAACAGGATCCATATATAAATGTCCGGAAACCTGAATGACACATCTCATATTACTCGTAGACTTCCAACAGTTTCAAGTTCTACAAAAGCTAGTATCGAATATACTTCGGGATAGCCAGAACTAGCAGCATACATTTTTAGATCAGACTATAAATATTTTTTAAAAATATAATCCAGATATGGCGATTATAGCTAACCTCATCCTTATTTTGCTGACAAATATGGTTTTTGGAAAGGAAGAAACTTGTGCCTATGAACAATTTGGATCTGACCATACCATGTGCAAGTACGATGCCAAAGTAAGTGATTACGATTTTTTAGATATGTCCATGTGTACAAAATTATATACGGGAATACACGACCATATTTACATGCAAAGTCATGCGTTCTATATATATTGCATTTCAATATGTACCACTTTAAGAAAAATTAAGTACACATTTTCGTCCATACATCGACATAAAACGCCATATATGTTTTTCATACATGTGCGGGCATATCTTTTATGGGACATAATATGTCATATATGGCCCTATAGAATTTTCCCACTCGGATGATCATACATGTTCGCTAACATACATGACATTTGCCAAACATGTCCTATATTTGCAGTATATGCATTTTCTACAATATGGATTACCATATATGGTCATATAGAATGTTTCCACCTGAGTGGCCATACACATTCTCAAAGAAATGGCATTTTCCATATCAATTATGGACAAAACCATAATAATTATGGTAATATATGGGATAAAACCTGTCAGATATGGCCCTATAGAATTCTTCCACCCTAGATGTTTAATCAAATTCTCCATATCATTCCCTATTACTGAACACTTGATTCAATAACACAATCCAGAATTCCATATCATTTTTGTTAAATTTAACAGCAAATCAAACTAACAAATCGAAATAATAGCTATAAAGGCCAACAATTAAATTCACAGATCAAATTCACACATTCGGTCTTAAAGGCCCGTACAGGTTGTGTTAATTATGTCCATATACACAAATTCCACAACATTTATGAGTGTGTAATAATACCTTATAAATTAGGCCTGTCCAGCTGGACTTTTGAAAAGTGATGTGACCCCAGATGACATCAAAGCGGTGTTAGACACCCACAACACCCTCCGTAATAAAGTGGCCTCTGGTAACGAACCAGGTCAACCAAAAGCAAGCAACATGCAAGAAATGGTAACTAACAAAAACTACAATTTAATTAAAATATAATTGAGACGATAATTTCAATGAAAATGTGAGTTCTTTTAAATAGAAATGGGATTCAGAATTGGCAACTGTTGCTCAACGTTGGGCAGATCAGTGCAATTTTGGGCACGATACAAACAGAAGAACATGTAAGAATTGTAGTTAATTGTATTTTTTTTTTGCATATAATTAAGCATAATGTAAAAATACTATTGTGAGATTTCCTGCACTGCACTGGTGCTATGCAAGGCTGCATTTACTAATGTTCGTAACCTTACATAGCAAGGATACATTGCGGGAAAGCCAAATGTTATACAGTAGAACCTGTCCAAATGCATCCTGTGTAAATGGATAACCTCTGTAAAAGCATAAAATATATCGGTCCCGACTTGGGCCCGTGTATAAATGAACCTGTCTAAAAGCATATTTTTCACCGGTCCCAAAAGTATGTTTTTAGACAGGATCTACTGTCTTGCCATTCATTGGTGCTATGTAATGGTTGCGTTACCTCGTATGCATAATACGCTTAACTTGACTTAAGATGTTAGTAATTTAGTACATTTTCCTATGAAAATACGTTTAATTTTCTTAATAATTTCAGCTACATATAAAAGCGTTGGCCAAAACGTAGCTATGACTGGTAGCACTAAACTCGACACAACAGCCGATTTTGCAAAACCCGTGAACATGTGGTACAACGAAGTGGTCAATCCGGGCTTCAATTCGGACCATATTGATCCCTTTCAATATGAAAGTGGAGCCGGACATTATACGCAGGTAAACACATTTTAACGAGTGTTTATAAAGAGGTAATGACATCGCTGCTCCACTACATCTCACTATCTCCACCAACTCTCGAGTACTCTACTTAATTACTCCACCGCTAATCCACCCTCTCGATCGGCTCAATACTTTCCTACTTAACAGCTCCACCAGCTCACTACTTTTCTACTTACTTATTCCACTACTCCACGACACTTTTTATACTTAACAGCTCTACCACTTCACCAGCTCACTAATTTTCGACTCATCACTTCACAGCTCATCACTTATATTCTTAACTACTGCATCACTTACTCTCCCAGCTCACTATGTCTCTACTAAATTAGTTTACCAGCTCACTATTCCCCTAATCCAACCCTACACTCCTTCCACTTCATTTCTTACCTCACTACTTCTTCACTTTATTTCACCACTCACCACATCTCTACTACACTTCTTCATTCCACCCCTTCACTTCTTCCACTTCTCACTACTTATTTTTTCCACCACACCCATACTCCGCCAGCTCACTACAACTCACTACATTTCTACTTCACTTCTCCTTCATTCCACCCCTTCACTTCTTCCACTTCCCTACATTCCACTACCTCCACCACTCACCCACCTACCTCACTACTTCACCACCCACACTCTACTACTCTACTATCTCACTACTTGTCTATATAATTTCTCCTCCAGATTAGTCAAAAAACATTGTTTACGAAATTTAACTAGGAAATTATGTTTGTAGTTGGCATGGGCGGAATCTAACAGAATCGGATGTGGTTTCACAGCCTACCAAAGCAACGGTTTTTACCGTAAATTGTACGTTTGCAACTACGGACCAGCGTAAGTTAATCTACTAGATCACGATAATCATTTATAGCTTATCAAATTTTTAAAATTATATTTAATATATATTTTTTAAATAGTGGCAACGTGGTGGGTGGAGGAACATCCATGTACAAACTAGGAGCCCCAGCATCAGCTTGTAATACAGTAAAATCAGCTTATTATTCTGGATTATGCAGTAAGTAATAAAAATCATAAATTTGATTCATTTTTTTTAAAAAATGTTAACCTAATTTTTAAAATCGTTTTACGCATTTACAATCCGTAATCGCACAATAATTTAAGTAAATACTACTTTAATTTCATTACAGGTTCTTAAAGAAGCTCGCTGATCATTCTTTACTTAAATTTAAAAAAAGTCAATTTCAATTATTCTTAATTAATATTTTATTGATATTTTATTGAAATAAAATTTAAAGCATCAATAAAATATTACCCAAAATTAGGTAATGGCATATGATTACTAAATATTGGATACGTGTAGATATGTATGGCCATAAGTGCCAAGGTTTGTCAGTAGGTTGTCATGGCATCGTTTGACCTTATCACATTTATATATCCATTGAAAAGCTTGATATATCACTCCGGCCATTTTTTTTTCTGACCTTGCTTATTTCAAAAATATCGACTTTAATTTTTAGGTGAAAGTACGTCCATAAATATTTGCATTTATCGCAATAATCACAACCCACTTAAAATGAAGTAAACTATTTTATCAAATAAAATAATCATGAAGACTTAATTGTAGCTCTAGTTTTCACTAATCTCCAAAAGTTCGCCCTAATTGCATTTTTTGAATATTTGACACTTTCGGCAAAGACGACTATCTAAGCTCAAGTATGGGATCGAATTTTTAAAAAAATAAAAAGCATGGACTTACCGCAATGTGATAACGAACGAGGTAACGCCATTTTTAATGTAGTGGTCATTCCAAAGGATAATCTGCCGAAACACTAATTTAATTGCCCCAAAACAAAGAAAATGTGTAATAGCGTCCGACCGTCTCCACGAAATAAAATTTATGAATCAGACGATTAATTGTCTTTGTGTTTTGGACTCCCCCTAACGTCAAGAATGCGAACTATCACCAGCAATTTTTAAACTCACAAAAAAGTCGAATGGCATTCATAAATAAAACCTTTGCCGCCGAAAATTAATTCTAGCAAATGACTTAGAAAAAACAATTATCGATAAATGGCGTCACAAAAAAATCCGGTGACGTTTGAAAAATTAAAATGTTTCGTCTTACCTCAAGTACAAAACGTACACCATGCGATATTCTGTGGTCAACAACTTAGAAATTAAAATTATAAAGGATTCGAACAGGTACCTCTCAAATACCTGTAAAAAAAAGAAAATATAAACATTTAATGGTATAAAAATACTCTAAATTTTCAAGTGACGCTTTAAAAGTATTTTCAATAATCCCCCTCCTAAACAAATTCCGCAGAAGCAAAAGTGTCAATAGAGAGTTTGAGCCCTCCAACGTTAACGAAACGATAACTTAAACAAGAAACAGCGCGGGAAGCCCGGAATGTCATTGGAATGCCATGCTTCGCATAGGGTAGTCCTTGACATTCCGGCCCGCCCGCACTGTTTCTCGTTATCGTTACCGTTATCGTTAACGTTGGATGGCTCAAACTCTCTATTATGTATGAATGTGTTAACGTAATATTAAAACATTAGAAAATAAAGCAGAGGACTGTAGTAGATCAACCGAATTAGACAATGCCAAAAACGACGCCCACAGAAAAGATGTCTCAACTGCTTATTCAATAGACTTTGAGCCAGTCAACGTTAACGAAACGATAACGAGAAACAGCGTTGGCGGCCCGGAATGGCATTAGAATGTCATGCTTTGCATAGGGTAGTACTTGACATTCCTGGCCACCAACGATGTTTCTCGTTATCGTTACCTTCATCGTTTCGTTAACGTTGGCTGGCTCAAACTCTCTATTGTCACGCGTACGTACAAATCACAAAGGTTCTAGCGAACAAAATGTTCACTACTGTACCATAATCGAAGATATGGATCCTCTCAGTCCTACAAGCAGCCTTCCTGGAAGTCCATTGCTACTGCAGAAGCGAAAAAAGACTGATGCTTTATCACCAAAAAACTTTTTGAACCAAGTCACAAATAAAGAGATGCGAAGGTATACGAGCAGGACATTAGAAAACTGGTCCAGTGTCATCCAAGAGTGCGAGGAAACCCTATTAAACGAAGTGAAGATAAATGGGCAAGTACAAAGATGCACCAATTATTCCATCGAACAACGAAAGCTACGTTTAAGAATTTAACCTTAGGTGTTAACAAATTCAAAGTTTTCGGGATGGAGGATCTCATGCCGAGGTTTATGATTCTAAAACGACGGCTCGGCACGACTTGAGGAGGAAAGTTTCTTGAAATTGTAAATAATTGTATTGTATGATTGTATGAAATAGTGATTCCAAAAGATTTTGGTGATATGAACCCCAATTCAAAGTGTTTCATCAATTTAAAAATTGGGGTGAATTCAATTCAATTCAAATCAGTACCCTACAGACACCAACTGAATGCCATATGGTGGGGGGGAGGGGGTCGTACCCAATTTCAGGAGAATGTTTCTACGTCAGTAGCGACTGATTCATCATTGTTAGATTGAATTGAATCGACTGTTAAATTTCCATTAATTTAAATGACTATAATCACCTATAAATGCTGACAGAAAATTACATCAAAATCACCTTTACAAGATTCTGGTTTTACCCTTCGCCATTGAAGTTCAACTGCAATTCCTGGGCGATTTCACCGCTGTTACATTTTCATTAATTTTCATTAATATATAATATCTGAAAAATGGACACTGCATTTGGCTTTACACATTTTTGTGGCACATTTAATTTCGTTTCGATCTCCAGCTGTACAACAGACAGACGCACAAATACACAAATCACGCACGTAATCAGACATGCACGCACAATTTAATAAATCTAGCATCTCTGCAAGGGCACACGGTTCCTGATTTTCGTAATTTGTAGGCTTGCAACATAATGCATACTTTTAATACGTGTACGTAACGACGTTAAACCACGCTCTCCAGGTCCGGCCTCGAAGACGAGTTCTCCAGGTTGGGGGGCGATAGACCGTCTCTATAATTAAAAAGTCCGGTCAACCAATTTTTAAGCGATTTCTGTTGGATGAGCGGAGGATTAATTTCACTACACGAACGCCATCTTTTGCCGCTGTCTTTTATCGTGGGATGTCTTCCCCCGAATCCGTCGGCAATATTCAAGAGGCTAGTCAATTCGTCGTTTAACTGCGGCGTGTTGCATTCGTCCAGCGATGCGGGTCCCTTGCAGTTTCGCACGATACCCGTGCGAGGTGTTACCATCTCCGTCATTGAGTCCAAATCGGCGGAATCGCCACCATTGGGGATAACTCCAATGGGTACTGCATTGCCATTGGCACTGATATTATTTTCTATCGTTTGACTATTAGAGCCCACCTGATGTCCGTGGCTATTGATATTGTTGTTGTTCACTACTTTGGAGTTAGGACGACAATTATGATTAACCCTCGGAAGGGCAGGAGAGTTTTCCTGTGGGGGTGACGGCACGGGGTCCTCCCCGTCTGCTGCGCCACAGGAGTGAAATTGTTCGTCCGCCGGGAGCGTCTCCCCAGATCCTCCATCATTGTCCGTGGTCTCTTGGATGATGTCACCACCATCACGACACGTTTTGTAAAAGCTAATAGTTCGCACAGGACTATAGTTGCGTGCACGGCACGCTAACTGCGACTTATCACCAAACTCTTGTATGGACCTTGCGCTTTGATTGCAAGCCCTCTGATTATACGACCCTCTGTATCCCTTTCTGTTCATTTCTTGGTTATCCACCGATATTCGTCCATCGCGAAACAACGGCGACATTTCACGAATGTCTTTATTCTTCGAGAGATTTTCGCCTTGATTCATCAGCCAATAGGTGGTCATCTGACCTTTGCCCTAGAAGAAGAAAATAGTTGAGGACGTAATTTAGGCACAGATTTCTCGAAGAATATTTCAGATAATTATATCCAAAGAATTTCGCTGTCGACTTACTAACCTTGATAGTCATTGGCCCTCTTTCCACAATGTCATATCCACCAAGCTTATCCAGTGCCTCCTTGCAGTCTTGACTAATGTGAATTTTTAAAGCTGAAAAATAAGCATTGCTCGGTTAGCCCCTCCAAAAAACGCAAGACGATTATCACGAAATTCGTATTGATGCTGCACGCCACACCTTCTCCGTTTGATTCCATCCTGGATGCTGTGTTAACTGTGTCTCCAAACAGACAGTACCTTGGCATAGTTTTGCCAACAACCCCAGCAACAACTGGCCCTGCAAACATGAACTCCTTTAAAATCTTCCCTATGCGGACAGCAATATTTTGATATTTATTCCACATTTGAAGTCTTACCAGTATGAATTCCTATCCTTAACTTTAGAGTTTCGTTTGGCCTGTGAGGTATCTCGAATGTCTGCACTGCGGCCAATAAATCCAGCGCCATCGATGCTATTTCCCCAGCGTGTTTGTCCGAATTCGGAATGGGAAGACCGCTTACAACCATATATGCGTCGCCTATGGTTTCTACTTTGTACACGTCGTACTTGCTAATTGCATTATCGAAAACCGTGTATAATTTATTCAAAAATTTCACCACCTAGAATATAAAAAGTCAGAAAACGAAATATTAGCCCTTATTAATTAGAGGAACGAGAATCTCCGAAAGCTTTAATTTTGTGGCGGACATTGTGTGCTCCACGGTCGGTTGCCGAGTTTTACCTGCATAGGTGTGCTGCTAGCCGAAAGCTCCGTGAAGCCGACTATGTCGCTAAAGTAAATGGTGACAGCATCGAAGGTTTCGGGAACCACAAATTCACCCCTCATTAACTCGGTAGCAACAGGCCTGTTAGAATTCAGACCGTGCAAATTGGAACGTATTAACATTCTATTGGATAAAAGTAATGGCATACAATCGACGAAGATGAAAATTATGCCACATACGGTGGTAACATTCTATGCAGCAGTGCTTCGGTTTTCTTTTTTTCTTCGTTTAAAAGACCAGTCCGCTCATCGACCAGTTCTTCCAGATTATTTGCGTATTTCTCCATTATATCCATCATGTGATCGAATATATCTGGCTTCCTAAAGCACAATACGACGTTAGAGGCAAAACACTCCAGATCACCCCAGTTGCATGACGTGTTACATATATATTTTTTAAACTTACATTCCTTGTCTTAGGGGTTTGAGTTTGTCCCTTATTTGCCTGAAACCTGGACGGTTTTCAGGCTTTTCCTGCCAGCATTCCTTCATGCAACTAATGATGTACCCTTGGCACTGCAAAATCCTGACGTCAGGTCTGAATAAGGTATCGCCTTTCGGAACCTTAATTTCATTAATAATGTCTAAGAAATAAATGGTATTATCCATAATAAGAAAAAATACTTTGTTATTAAAAGCATTACGAGTAGAAGATTTATTTACCAATAGGCTGAAGATGAGCCACTTGAGACCGGGGATAAGGCCCTTCTTGGCCAAAGATCTCGAAAAGAATGATTGCGAAGGAATATACGTCCCCCATTTGAGAGCCTTTCGGATGAGTGTCAAGACTTCGAAGAAGTTCAGGGGCTGTCCAAAACTGTCCTAAGTGAAAGGCAAGGACAAAATCTCTATTCAAATCGTTTTTGGAAAGTTAAGTGATGAGAATAATCCCATTCAGATGGTGCAGTTTGCTCCGGTGTCATGAGGGATTTTGTTCTTCAAGATCGACTTATTCCTTTCTTACCCCAAAATGAGGAGTATTCGCCTTCCCTGCATCCATGAAGCTTTGCTTGGCGGCGAAGATCGTGGAGTCCAAAATCGGAAACCTGCAACACCCATCGACTAGTTACCACACAGTTTGAAGACTTCAAATTTCCGTGGATTTTTAAATCACTGTCGTGCAAATAAATCATTCCCTAAAAGGAATAGAAATAATAGCGTTAGCGCAAATATACTTCTTTTCACGTAATCTGGTAATTGACAGATGTTACCTTGATTAAGTCCCAGATCAAAGACGAAATCAATATGGGATCTAATTTGATATCATCGTTCTCCAAGATATCCTGTCAAACAGAAAAAAGAAAAGCATATCAGCTACCAGGTAAAGGAAGACACTAGAATATAAAATTTGAAATGCAAGATTACACACTAGCAAGCTTCCTTTGCTGCAATATTCTGTAATAACGTAAATCAGATTTGGTTCCAAACAAGATCCGATGTAAGGATTGATGTTATCGTGGCGGATTTCTCTCATCTATGTGTTTCGATATAAAAAAAATGTACATTATTAAGAAAATGTCGAGTCGTACGTAAGGAAGACACCGAGCTAGCACATACCGTCTTCATTTCGATTTTAGTCGCCCTTGGGATGTCTACAATTTTCCTTTTCAAGTGTAACTGTTTAAGGGCAACCATGGTTCCTTTATATGTGCCTGCTTGCGTAAACACTTGTCCCCATACACGCGACTCCATTGAATTTTGACTGACTAGACTTATCTAATCGGGATAAATTATTAAAAACTTATAATTACGTTTATTATTTGATATTTCAAAGTTTGATTATTAAGGTGACTCGATCATTGCAGTTTCTGAATATTACGATAAATAATTTTTACAATTTTTCAACTCACTTTGCTGTGTGCACTTAAACCATTGTGTCTTGTTTGAATTTCTTTCAGATTTATTTTCCAAAGCAGGCCAGCAATCTCTTGTTCATATTTCCAGTTTCTACAATGAAAACGTTGACATTGTCATGGCGCAACATGCAATGACAATTTATTAGGCATAAATAGGTAAATAATTCTATGTACCTATACAAAATAATCACAGATGCGAGAAGTACCACTAATAAGCCTCCAAGAACACCGGCAGCAATTTCTCGATTTGGATCTGAAATTTCCAAAGAGACAAATTAATATTCATAATACATGAAAGAAAAGGGAATGTACCTTGAACAGTGGATTAAATGACAAAGTGCACTCTAATTGGAGGGATCGGTACAACTCTTTTGGAAGTTTACATGAGTCAAAATAACCTGGGCGCGGGAGGCACGCGGATCCATCGAATCCACAAGGCGGTTCAAATCCTGGGGGGGTTCCACCGATCCAATTTATTTGGCCACCGGGCTGAAATTTGAATTCCTGCAAAAACATCCGTTACATGTAATCAACTTTTACGTGTTAAGAAAATCGTCAACACGGAATAATCATATCTGAATTCCAACTTTCATTACTTACGGGTAGTTTTCCAACACCTTGAGACACAAATATTCCCACAGGCCGCATCGTTTTTGGAAATGTGCGATTAAAAAAAATGAACGTGCCATCGACGAGTGCCAGGACAGAAAAATTTCCGCCCGCATCGCCATTTTTATCCACTTGAACAGACACGCCGGCAATACCTAAAACGTAAATCAAGTCTTAGTAATAAGGAATGTTATCATAACGTTATCACTAACCCCTTGCCCTGCTACATTCCTCCTGATTTAACAAATATATTAACCATTTTAAAATATTTTTGTCAAGGAAAATAATCAATGTTATATAAAAGCTGGTAAAATATGTAAAATATCAATGTCTAATGTAAAAAAGAATATTATTTAAAGGCACAATGCAAATAAAAACAAAATAAAATTGAAATATCCAGGAAATTTTAAGCATTTACAGTTTTTTTCCTTAGAGTGTTTGAATATGCAGCAATAT
>JAUJYV010001438.1:0-17739 GCA_033995625.1 Ophyiulus pilosus
AAAGTGCATACGAAAGCAACATTTCATCCAGCAACCATCTAAATGCGTCAACTCATAAAGAATTTCAAAACATAATAAGTCGCTTTCGATGAAAATAAACCCGTGAGCACACTGCACAGAAGCCAAACATCGGCAACTTTCCTTTCGCTTATTATGACATCACAATACTAAATCTATCCTGGCCTCATATAGATGAATTCAGCACATTTAAGATATTAAAAATGTTCATACTTTTTAATACTGAATAAGGGACTGCATATAAAGAATGTCGGAGAGAGGGCTTTTTGATATAATTTATTTTAAATTAAAATTAAAGCCTAATGTCTACCTGAGATCATGCTACTAACAATTACGATAGACCCTTTATTTAGCTAATCGAAACTTTAGTAAAAAAAACTCATCCTAGCTAGGTATGTTGAACTGAATTTGTATAAGTTATCCATAGACGCTGGATCCTTAAGTTTCTAGCAATCAAAGTATGGAATTATGATAAAGTTCACAAATTCTTTTCCGAATCTGTTCCCAGACTTTATAGGTAATACGGAACGTCGCATATTATAACGCAAAACCAACACAACTTTAGAGCATTTGCTTCTAATGAAAATATAGGCTGACGCTCTACTGTCGACGTTGTTAAACCTGAAGTTTGATCGTTTGTACAATAGCTAAATGCTTCGACTTCAAATATCTCTTCATTATTTTGATATCCTACTCTACTATAGAGATAGTTAAAGGTTATGCACAATTTTATTCAACGGCCTTTTGGCAAATTGCAGTTTCGTTGATGCTGCAAAAGAGAGCATTAAATTATTGCAGAGGGATGCAGTATGTGTTCAAGGATATGAGAGAAGCATTAAAGCAAATGTAATGCGATCTTAAATGCAATACATATTTCGTAATCGTGAATGGACAGGGTGATCCAAAATTCGCGTAGCATACTCTCGTTGAAAGAGCGTTAAGGGGGCAACGTATAACTTATGACCCCCTTGTAATTCAGAACAGCTGGCACGTGTTATATATTTAAACATGGGTATTAGATTTTCATGTGGAAACAAAGGCCATTTGTTTGTGTTAAATATCACGTGGAAAATCGACCATGGCCATTAAACTCATTCGAGCAGGAAACTATAAGGGATTACAACTAACGATGAAATTTCCCTCAATGAAATTCAAAATGGAGTACCACGTTGAAATACAGAAACTTCGCTATTCGTGACAAAAAAATCCCATTCCAATTACTGGGGTTTTGAAAAGAAATTGTACAATAGACATTATAATAAAATGTGAGTTAAAGCCTCGAGTCGTGTATAAAGCATTACCGCTGCTGGTTTTCAGGTCAAAAAGACGTATAGACGAATCCGGTTTAAATTATAGATAACTATAATTAAGGTTCATGGTGCGGATGAAATGAAGGACTAACAGCGATAGAAACGCAGAAAGAATTTGTGGCGAAACTCATTGCTTTTTCAATTGTCGTTTGCGAGCGCGTGCACGCAAGTCCATCATGAATATTCATGAGTTTTGTGTTGGCACCGTGTATGTAGCCATGGCATGGGTTTTTATCCAACATCCAATGACCAACTGAATTTGACATTTAGCCAGCTAGCTTTCCAATTATGAAAATGCCAAGAACTCATTTCGGAATACATTTCCATCAATAAACCCTGTGTGTAGAATGCTATAAAACATATACTCGTATATACATCAGATCATAATTTATATACACTACATTTTCTATTGTGTACAGCCAGCAGCATTATAACTTATAAATCATTCACTATGTGCAATACTCATACGGTTGGTTGGTGCGCAGTACCCACGTTTTGAGCTACAATTTCCCCATCGATATTTAATGAGATTAACCTTGTCGATCATGCTAGTTGCTTCAATTAAGTGATAATTAAACGGCACAACAACCCAATAAACATATCATCCTTACCAACAAACTATCGATTTTCAGTTAGCTTTTATTCGAAACTTGATTTTGCGCCAAACGTGACTTTTTTCCATTTACCGACATCTCGTACGAGACGAAAATTAACGAGAAAATAATTACTTTATAGCTTTCTTATATGTCAAGCGTCGAAAAATTCACCAAGAACTAATATGTAAAAAGAACGAAATTGTGTAACATCTTGAAAATAAAAGTCACTTAAGAAACTTCAATTCAACAACGTGAGTCGTTTTAAACGGCAGAGCCATTGTCGTGATTGTTTTCTTTCTTTTATCATATAGTTACTGCACCATGCATGTACTAAGTCCAGCTTCGGCCAATGGTCACTCATCATATTACATCTAGACTGATATACTGAATTTGTCTGTCGTCTACCTAACAAACGTATGATTCAACTTCAACCTTCGTCTAGCTAAAACATTTAAGGTCAGGTCATTGTGCAGCTCAGCATGCCTAAATTTAGGTTCTGAACTGAATGAATTCACAAAACAATTTCTTAAACCTTCTGGCCCAGTCGTTCCGTATTTTTTTTCCATAAATATTACGAAATGAAGGTTCTTAGTAATAATGCTGCACAAATTTTAAAAAAAGAATAGTTCGCACATGTTCATTGTTGGACTATCTGGAATCAATAACTGACATTAATGCGTGCCATTAACTTTTTGCCCTTAACTGAAACATACAAGAGCAAACATTTCCCGTTTTAGGGTTAAACTATCTCGAAAACTATTTAAGATAACTCAACGAAATAAGCCAGGCGTATCATTGATTTCACGTACCATCGACGGAAAATAATAACAATATGTTATATTGTATACAACGTACAATTCTAGAATTACAGGCAAAAAATGATTCCAGAATTTGCAGGCTTCTGCTAAATGAACAACCGTCTCAGTCATATAGCTATGCAGTACGACACCTTACTGCAAGTACCACTGTTCTTCATCTGAACCAAGGGCCTATATCAGCAAGATTGTTCGCATACTTTAGACGTGCTATGTCAAATGAGTAAATTCTCAATTTTGAAGACTACTTACAGACCCTTAAAAGCCTCAAGTTTTCATTCATTAAGCTAACTTATCATGGCATACGACTACTTTACGCGTGCTCAACTACTTTACATCGCTCGATAAATCATTGTTTAGAACAAAGGCAATATATACAACTTTGAATTCTGCGACGCGGCTTACTGTCGCTTTTTGGCAGTTTTAAACAATTTACTGCAGTTCATAAGTTGCGCATGCTCGGTATAAAAACTCATTAAGGCAGGAATTTCATGCATGCCCACGTATACAGTATCTATTCCCGTTTAACTTGGCAACGCCCAGCACGTTTTACTGCCAGTTTACGTTTTTCAGCACAGGGAGACGTCACCAAATTCCCTAAGTAACTTCATGTAATATTAAATGACAAAAATGAAATTTTTGCACTACTAATGCACTGTATTTGGAGTGTTAAAAAGACCGCACCATCTGCTTCTGATCAATGAAGCATAAAAGCCTCAGTACTTTAGGCATATCTCATTTTCCACTATAATTCAATACACAATAGTGGTATGTGACAGAATTTTCGTTAATACAGGCATAACCAAATTTATGGAGTACCTCCCGTTTTGATTCACGTTTACACATTTCATTAAAGTACAATACTGTATAAGACGTAATTACCTTTCCGTTTGGATAAGCTCGAAAGTCTTTTCATTGTTCAATATGGCTGGCGAGTAGCTGTTCATGTCATCGAAACAAATAACGATCTCTAGAAACAAACAAGTTTTAGCATGTATGTTTGCATCAAAATGTATTAGAATGTATTATGATATTAATGGATAAAATACAGAAAACAGTAACAATATCAAGCCCAACTGTAATTATGTGGGGGGATTATAATGGCATACAAATCCAGGCCATGAAGAAGGCTAGTTAAGAACAATAAATGTATTTGGAGGGATAAGCACATAATTTCTGTTTTAAATTCACCTCTAGCTACACGCCATTGCGTTATGTTATCATGAAAGTTCGCAATGGAATTATAACTAAAAATCAATTTATGATAGCGTGTGAATTATGGCGATTTTGCAGCCTTCTGCTTTTGAAAGCTTGCTTCGTACATAAAATCGTAACCAAGGTCTTATAATTGCGGTCAAGCATGAAACTTCAGTCCATTTTCAGCTAAGGGGAAGTTCGGAAATATAAGTGTTGAAATTGCAGAAAATGGATCACACATTGTTGAATTCTGAAAGTTAAACTAAAAAATTTACAAGGTATTTAAATAAGCCGGAATATTTAAAATAAGGCCAAACTAATTAGATCTCATTGTCTCCGGTAAATTAGCGCGGTTTCTGTCTATATGCCAAAAGCCGAGAAATAAAGCCAAGAATGGTACAATTATAAATAGAAATGGCGAATATATTAAAATGGCAATGTCTAAATTAAATTTTTTTAAATGTTCTCAATTTATCTGTAGTAAAAAAGTTGAAACCAGAGATACATATATGCATACACAATAAGTTCAAAATTGCACAATCGACCAGAAAAATCTGAAGATTAGGAATGTAGTAATTTATAAAATTAATGAATAATTACTGCTAATTTGAATCATACGTTCAAATTGTTGACATTACTTCGGTATATTTTGAAAAAGGGTTTTTTCAAAGCAAACCGTAATTACAAAATTATATGTTGATACTTTAATTTATGGATCATGTACGATGTTATTTTAAAACTTGCAAATTTAAACGCTTCAAGTACGTAATTCCCCCCAACATGAATAAAAATCCGTGCATTCATTAAACATCACATGATCTCGTTTAAGTTTCATGCATCATTTGGACAATAACGTATACAATTGCAGTGATTTTCAGAAAAATGACTTAAATAATCCTGGTAACTAAGATTTCCAAGGTGCCTACCAGCAGATCCAATGGATTTTTCATATTCCTAATGTAGGGTCAAAATAACCTGAATGAAATTCCGTAAATGAATATGTACGTGACAACAATGAGAATCAAATTTCATTTTACCTTCATCTTGCATGATTTAATTTCTCCCTGAAATAGTATCCAATTTACATAGCATTAACACCGTATAATCCGCGCACTATTCGTTAGGATATATCCAAAACAACGCCAGCCTCTACAACTGATCACTTTAAAATGCTGTGCCTGGCACATCCACCAGCTGCCCCTAAACAAGGCTAAATCAGTACTGGAGTTCCCTTTTGTTATTTACAACACGCGATATAAACTTCAAAACAGCAGCTCTACCTGCCTTATTTTTGGCCAAAACTGCATTCTGCACTGCTTTACACGAGTCTGGGTTGGGCTTGTTTATAATTGCGTGCGTATTTATGAATAAATAAAATGATAGTCTCGTATAACTCTTTTTTTGTGCATACTTTATTTTATGTAACCAACGAAATGTCGCTTTAATTAGGTTTCGCTTTGATTTAGCACGCGAGGCAAGCATCATGGATGGAAATTCTGGTAGGGACAGTTTTCAAATTACGTTTTGCCCCCTATATTTCTTCTCCATTTTCTGCAACGTTTATTTCAGTCCCCTTGGCTAGTATGATGCAAGTGCCTGCTATATAAGACGTTATTCAAGTATATACATCGGTGAATCGGAGAGGAGGATGTAATATGACGCGTGAAGGCCATGTTGTATACAGTATATTACCCAGCTTGGTACATACCAATTAGTAGCCGTTTATTAGTTGTTAGTTGGCACCATTTAGTTTCAATAAATGTTCAGATATGATACAGATTTGGTTTGTAAGCATATCGGCGGCAACGTGAGGTATTACGTGTTTACAAGGTGTGGTCTACATATCAGATAATTAGAAACAGGCCATAACGACCTAGTATATAATTTAATAATCAATCTTTGCAAATCACAACATTACCACAACATTATATGCTCATTCGCAAGATCACGGAATCGGCCATAAGTCTGGCCATCAGGATTTCATGATCGATAACGTGTGACAGCCCTATGCCAAGTTTAGTAAATTTGCATGGCATCGAGATATACTATCAAATAAGATTACCCTGACTTTTGGTTCGTCATTTTTTGATCTAACAGAGATTTATTTGCTTACGCAAACTGATCGTTGTAAGCATTTGCAAATACGATTTTTAGAAAGTAGCTCTTGTTTACTTCCTAGCTTCTATCGAGAATGTTCCCCTTTTTTATTTTTATTCATTCTGGACTACTGCCATCCAAATCCATATCCGTTTTCATCTGTTTTCTTTGGTCGTCTCACTTGTAGATTGACTCGTACGCGAGTATATATATAATACATTTTCAAGGGCTCTGTCTTCCTTCAAGAAGCAAAAAAAAATGGCGCTAGTAGATGAGGGAACTCGCAGTTTTTAAATACAAATTGAGCGACTTTCTATTGCTTGTCAGTTCATATACAGCACGTGCATATTTAGAATGTCAGAGTAAGACTATAAATACATACAATTTTTGAGGCTATTTACAGAAGTGAATGTAAGCTTCAGAAGGCCAAAAGATAGGAAATACGCACTGCTATGGGGGATGATGAAGATCTTGGAAGTTTTTCAGGACATACTTTGCCAAACTGACAAAAACGTGGCATAGAAATAACACGTGTGCAGATTGATGGGTGTTAAAATTGTCTAAGAAAACATTTTATGGCTTTTTTATGATTATTATATCTCAGGCTCAAACCATCCCAATGTCGTTGTTTTCGTTTTTAAGGTTCATTGGCAGTTCATTGAATAGGCAGAGTGAGGAATGGGCCTGCACGTTAATGCCTTGTACATTAACAATGAAATACATCCAAGATCATCAAGTCATAAAACTTTCTCAATTTACACCGTAGTGGGATGCTTATTGTAGAAAATGTTGGTATCTTTCCCAATAATAAAACTATACATCATACGATGCCTACACGGTGTTAAAGCGGAACTCCTTTTGTTTGTTTTGAATAAGAAGCAACCGCAGTTTTAAAGCTATTGAGTGTTGAAATGATTCATGGATAAAAAAAAGCTAGAAAAATATCACAATCAAAGGCTATATGCAAGTCGGAGTAATGGGAGATGAGAAGACAGTAAACAGAAGCGCGTATTATTTTCTCCGATTTATAAAACAAATGTAGTAAACCCAAAAATCACTGTCAGTATATTGTATGATCCAGATGGGACCGTGGTGGATTTTGTTGTGTCAAAACAGCAAAAAACATACAGTACTTTACGTATTTTCCTATGCTGTATTAAGTATACTATTAAGTTTCTCAAATATTAAGTTTGGCAAATATTATAGAAATGACACACGCTGCTTGCGATAATTATAAGCCATTTAAAGTTATTTTTAATTATTCGTACAGATCTGTAATAATGCGAGCACAAAGCGGAAAATTCGCATTGTCAGCTAATCAGCGTAGATAATTCACGCGAGAGGATGGTACCTCAAGCACGGAACGTTTTAGTCTTGAAATTATCAATCACTCGCATGAAGGTATCATTGAATTACAGTTATAGGTAAAGCTGTTGACTTTAAACATAAGCTGAATCTACTGCCCTTGTCAAGTGCTTTCATCAGTGAGCTTATAACTCATGCAATTTTGCATAGCAGACATGCGAATCAATATATATTTTTCATTATTTAATTACTCGTTCCTATATTGTTATTAAGTTGCACAATTGGAAAAATCGGTACATGTATACGGAAAACGGAATTTAAAAATGGCGCCTAGTGTCCATGCAAACATTTTTCGTGTCTTCCGCAATTCTGTTTTTGCGAATTTAGTCTGCAGTGACAGTTAGTAACCACCCAAATTAATAAAGTATTGCACAGTAAAAGTACGATTATTACCTTTAAATCATTTGATTAAGGCTTTAACGGCTCACGATGCTTCTTTATGCTTTGCTCGATTCCAATCCTCTGTTCTGAAAACAAGTCTAAACGAGATGCATTGTGGACCAATAATTCTGTTGCCAGTGAATTCTATTGACAAAATATGCGCAGAATCGTAGTATCGTAAAATTTTGAAATCTTTAAAAGTTCATTTCTTATAAATGTTTTAGACATAATGCGTTTATACATAATGAGCTAAACATGTCAAATTTAAATTATTTTATGTTCAGTAATCAATTAAATGTAGGGACATTTTGGTTATTGGGAACTGTTCACATTGCCCAACAATTCCCATGAATCAGTTCGTAAAAACAAGTGAAATTTGATTTGAAGACGAATATCTTGTTTTTAAAGCGTAATTAATATGTTCTAGGTGTGAATGAACGTAATATATTACGTAAATATTTGATTAAAATGTCGTAGTCAAGCTTAACCGTTCAAACTGTAGCAGTAACGTAAAATTTCAATCTACATTACGTGGCTTGCTTTTTCGTGCTACAGAACGATGGCAACCAAGAATGAAGGTGTATATGAGGAGCACAATGTTTTTGAAGATATTTTTGTTAAATTAAAAGCATTTATTGGAAACGATGACCTAGCTGTTACGGGAATTATAGTAGCAGGAGTTGTTGTGTTACTTTCCATCCGTAAGTGCCTGTTTATCTTTGAAAATATTCGCATGTAATATATGCTTGCTCTAATATAGCAATCCATATGTTGACTTATAAATTACTCTCATGACGTTCCTGGATACGTTTGTTGTTAAATAATTAATCAATGTTGATATTGTTATTTCAACTAGTCTTGTTGATTGTGATCAACAGACGTCGGAGCCTTCGCAAAACAATATTGATAATTGGACTCTGTGATTCTGGGAAAACTTTGCTTTTCTCACAGGTAGTTAATATATATTTAATACTTTTAACATTGCTGTTTTCCCCCATTTTTAAAAACATCAACCGCACTGACATTACCCAGCTTTAATCTCAATTTTACAGCATTTCCAAATTTGCTTTAATTCTTTTTTTCCCATTCTGCAGTAAAACATTAACTTGACCGGTGTTTTCACATTAGTGACAGTAAACCGACATTTATTACCTAGATTTGTTTGTTTAGTGGTTGGGTAAGGAATATGTGGAGATGAGACATAGTTATTGTAATTAAAAAAGGTCTCAGGCGTGTCTGCTTTAACTGGAACTGTTCTAGAATTTGCTTGGAAACATCTGTGGATCGAAAATTATAAACATTACGTTTGCTTGTGTACGTAAGCATGTTTTAAAATTAATTTATGATTATTTAATAGCTCATTCACAAAAGGCATGTTGATACTCATACGTCCATCAAGGAGAATTGTGGCACATATCAAACCAAAAATGGCAAGGTAGATAGCTGCATTCTGTGTTGATTTCATTATTTTGATGTTTGGATACTATGATTAATATATCACTATTCCAGAAAATTCTACGCGTGGTTGACTTACCTGGACATGAACGACTGAGAAGTCGCTTCGTTGACTACTTCAGATCTTCTGTTAGAGGCATTATCTTCTTAGTGGACAGCATGACATTTCAGTCCCAGTTAAAAGACGTTGCAGGGTAGGGTTTCAAAATTGCTAAAATATTTGAAGAATGTCTTAGTTGTGACTATGTTCTAATTGTAGTTTATGCAATTTCGTAGGTATCTCTACAGCTTGTTAAGTGAGCAGGTCATCTCGCATAACTGCCCTGCTCTGTTGGTTGCTTGTAACAAGCAAGGTATACAATTTATACGAGCTCGTAACAAATTTGTCTACGAACAAGTACTTATTTTAATGTTACCATTTCTTATTTTCTATCCTAGACAACGCCTTGGCAAAATCGGCCAACCTGATCAAAAGTCAACTGGAAAAAGAAATGTAACTACATCACATCTATGGTTGTGTCATCGAAAAGCCATAAATTACAACAATTTTATTTTTCCACAGGAATACCTTAAGAGTGACCCGCTCTGCAGCATTGGAAAGTACCGATAACACCGGGAAAAGCACGTCATTCATCGGGAAAAAGGGCAAAGACTTTGAATTCCAGCATTTGCAACCTCTACGAGTAGATTTTGCCGAATGCACGGCTGTTGACAAAAGCGAAGGTCCACATCTGTCTTCAGTCGAAGATTGGTTGACTAAAATTGCTTAAAATTTTCCATGTGATCATCATATTGCATTATTTTCTTCTATCTATTTTCCGCACTATTAAATTTTGATTCAGATTCCATCGTTTGGCAGTTGTTACTCAATCTAGGCTGAATTGAGCGGTGCTATTGTGGTTATGTCCTCAAACGTCAATTACAGTTGCTATGCATTACATTCAAGATTGTCTTGGATTACAATTTATAATTATAATAGTGTATTGTATTGTACAAAAATGAAAGATCACACAAGTTTACCCAAATAAATTTAAATAAGATAAAAATGAAGTTGGACTAATAAATATGCTGTCAAAATTGATGAAGATCACAGTGACAGCAAATGAATTGTTAATACACATTGTTGTGAAAGAAATCAGTTTCAGAGTACCCCCAATCGAGAACCCAATTATCGAACTCTCAATTTAAAAAGTCACTTGTATCGCTAACTTTTACGATTTCAAGAATTGTGAATATCTACCTTACTGCACAATCGCTGCCAGACATTAGATCTTTGATGTCGATAACCTGCTGCTAAAACAAAAAATATGGAGCCACTAACACCTGTTATGAGAGTTGGAAAATTATTAAATATGGATTTGGACATACCAAATTTGTATTGTGACAGGTTATAAATATTGTTTGGATCAAGCACATCAGATCTTTTTATAATAAACCACTCAACGCACTGAAAATGAGCCACTTACCTGTGCAAAAGTTAAATAATTCCTCTAGCAGATTGGAACAAACTCAACATATTCACAAATTTCTAAAAAAAAAGTTAAAAAATGTATGAAATACACAAACTTTGAAGAAAATGAATGAATCGACAAGTAAAAATCACATCTTACATTATTAAACATTTTTATTAAATCGGGTGACAATCCCATGCCATCGCGAACCTTGTAAATATAAAATGTCCTTTATAGAAAATGTTTTCAAAAAATGAGTAAACTTTTCTCTATGAAAAATACATGGTCCACAGGAGACTAATTATAAATATTTGTACAAATATATAAAACCAGTTATTAAAGGTTAAATACATACA
This sequence comes from Ophyiulus pilosus, assembly GCA_033995625.1. Lineage (NCBI taxonomy): Eukaryota > Metazoa > Arthropoda > Diplopoda > Julida > Julidae > Ophyiulus > Ophyiulus pilosus. The sequence goes on from JAUJYV010001438.1 coordinate 11,042, forward strand.
TGTTTTTTTTTATACTGGTACTTACAAGAAATCTGATACGAACTTCTTCTGATATGACAAACCAGTGTTATTGGTGTTTATTTCATAGTCTCTGACCACGTCAAAACTGGGACGAAAAGTAGCGTTTTTCTTGTACGCCGTGGAGTGACGAGTCTGACTCGAAATCATTGCGGCCGAGGGTATTTTAAAGGGCCTCGTGTGGGATTTTCTCCATGGAAAATCTTGTCTGGGGAAGACTGCCGCTCGATATTTCCAATTGTTTGTGTTGTGACCTTGTTGGGCTGTGTTGGGTTTATACAACCGACTTCTCATGAGGAGGGGATTTCTGTGATAATGCCTTTTGATGTGGGGCGAAGCCAGGTTGTCGATTCGGTGATCATTAAAACACGGGGATTGGCAGCTTTCGCTTCTTAAAATACTGGGAGAATCCCAATCAGTGTGATTATCTTGTAAACTTCTAGACGATTGACAGCGGCCAACCATATCCTTACCGTTTTGAGTGGGAAGGCACCGAGCATATCGTATCATTGGCCTATCCAATGTGTCATCATCGCCCCCACCCTTAAACTTGTATAAACTCAGTGTGGATTCGCTTTTGCCTGATAAAATATAAACAATTTCTTCGGTGTCCTCGTCATTAAGCCTCGAGAGCATATCAATATCATTCATGGACAGTGAGGTATTCCGTTGACATCGCGTTAACGTTGCAACTTTGCGAGTCGGGCAGCCATAATCCATGGTGCCATCGCAATTCCCGTGCCTCGCCTGCACCCTCGTGATTTTAATGGGAATGGACATTTCCGAAGATCTATCAACCGACTTTACCGAAAGTGTGGAGGCCCTGCTTGGGGTGGTGCTAGGAAGATCCTGACCGTGATGGAAACTTCGATTCCGGTCCTGCTCAGCTTGAGAGAATATGAATGGCTCGTAGCTAGAAGGCACGTTGAGAAGTGTTGTCGTCACACTACCTAGAATGCAAAATCGAAAACGAATTTATGATAAAGATTAAAAAGCAGCTGGAATACAAATCAGTCCTAGATGTAGCTCTAGAATCTAACATGTTAAAACTAGTCTAATAACCTTGATTAACGGAACATCGCAATCGATTTAATCGTGGAGACTCGTGAGTGATGGAGAAAGCGGGTCTGGTGTGGTGAAACTCAAAATCATCGCTAGCGGACGTTGTGACCGAACTGTTGTCATCGCCGTAGTCATCCACAAGAGGCTCGTCACGATCCATGTCTGCATCACATTCGGAAATGGTTGAGCAGGCATACTGTTCAGAAAGAGTGGCGTAAATGTGTTCTTCCGTCGCGTTGCTATCCATCGTGGAGTTGCCCATTACCATTTCGGTCGGATCGCAGTATACGGGTTCGGGGGACTCTGGCCGCCCCATCTTTACCCCGTCCATGCCATTGCTGCCATGGTTTCCACTCGGGTAAAAGGAGGCCGCGGTCAAGAATGAATCCCGCTTGACGTCATCGGAACTCCACCTGGACTCGTTGGTCAGGAGGACCTTCTTGTCCAAAGTATCGCTGCATACAAACCCGTTAACGCTAGAATAGGCCGACGATGGTTCCAGACGCGGCAAAGTCGAGCATGACAACGAGCCTCTTCTGGATGTTGTGCCGCCATCCCCATTTTGTTCCAAGTATGCTGAATTCGGTTTCCCTGAAGGAATAAATATAATCATTATCAACAAGTATGTACGTTGTACAATGTATAGGATTTGTTTACTTGTATAACAAAAAATAATTAATCGAAGCAAAAAGCATAGCAATATATGTAAAGCTGGCAACAACCCATTATATTTTGAAAAAAATAAATAAAAAAATTGTTTACCTCCATTTTTTGTTTGTTAGTTACATAAAATTTCGAAACGAAACAATGAATTTTTAATTTCCTCAAAATGCTTTATCTAGCAAAACAAGAGTATCAAATAACAGTTTGCATAGTACGTACTATTTATGATACAATGGCATCAACCGTTATTTCATGCGTGGGCATGAAAAAAGATTTTATTTTAAGGTGTTTTTATTATTATTATTCGAAGAATGATACTTATAACAGTAGTTTTAACCATTCTAAGATCAAAACATCGGATCTATGACAGTTCGATGCCATTGATCCAGTATATAACTACAATTATCTATATGCCTCAGTTCCAATGCATGCGGTTCAGCAAAACTAATGTTCTACTACTATCATTCCATGCATCATGCTCCCGTTTATTTATTTATTTTGCATCTGGGATCCCGTTTGTTGAAATTCACTTGTTCAGTCTACACCTTGTTATATAAAAACTCACAAAATAACCTTATAAATAAGATTTTGAAAGTAATTAAGGAGCTAATAAATCAACCATTTGCAATATTTTCAAAGACTTCTTTGAAATATCAAAGCTTCGATATTTTTGGAAATCTTTTATGAATCTTAACATTTAAAAAAATGTACTTCTAGAAAAGTTTCTCAAAGAGATAAATATTTAAAATCTGACAAATAAGTCCTCACATAAATATTATGCTACATATTAATGTTAGCAGGGGTTGCTCTCACCCATTCATTATTTGAGCAAGGTTGTATCAGGAGGAAAGTGGCATAAAATATTGTATCATCAGAGTCTTTTTTTTATGGAAAATACAACTATTTGGCACCACAAAACAACCTTGTGTACATTTGATAACGTTTGCACGCTCGGCTTGTACACGATTCGTGTTAGGAACCAAGCAAAAAAGAGATGCTTTTTTTACTTCACTTGTGCAATGGTAATGAAACGAATGTTGTAATTATATGAAATTGCCCATGGCATCTATCTTATATCGTTTGTTAGGCTGTTATTCCTGCGCAACTTAAAGTTGAGCATATTTTTAATATCTATTCCTTCATTTTGCTAAATTATAAAAAATTACACAATTTTTAAAATGTCTCGTAACTATCACTTTCATAAAAATTCTTAATTGTTTATACGTGTTTAAAATCTGATGGTAACTTATGCAAATTCATGTAATAACTACATTACCCATAGTAGAAAACGTTAAAAAAAAATCAAGTTTTCATAAATATGTTTCTTTCTATTGCAGACTTAGTATTAACTTAAAACCATGGTTTCAGACATGCAAGATTTGAGAAGAGCATTTTCAAAGTTCAATATAACCGTTTAAATCCTGCGCGTCTGATGTTTTTTCCCTACCTGTTCTTCCCATTCTCACACAAGCTTGGGCCACGGCTGTTTTGTACATTGGGTCAATGCCCCACAAGAGGGCAGGTAACAGGAGGCCTTCGACAAGGGCGAGGTAGGTAGCGCCCCCTTCTAACCACAGCGGCGGCACCAAGGTGGTAAATCGAGCCAATCCCACCATAACCTGTAGAAAAAGAGAGAATAATAAAAATGCAATAAAAATCTGAGCCACAGTCATTGGATAACAAGTCAGTCGTCATTTCCAGAAATGCATGGTCGCCTCTGGAATAGCCAAAACGGCTAAAGGGTCTTTTGGAAGTGTTAGAAGAAAATCTTAAACTGTGGGTTAGTTCGTTAATTGACCCTGCAAAAAAACCACACAAAAAAACCGTTTGTTGACTAAGACCACCCTTACTTGAGACTTTGTATCCTTCACCTTGCCAAGGACGACTCATCTGACTGCTATAACCAAGAGGTCAAGCGGATGGACGCGGGAATAATATTCACGCATATTCAATGAAGCGTTGAGAAGGATGAGAAAGGATGAATGGAACTGTGTAATTATCATATACAAATTGATTCTTTATAAGGAAAAAGAAAAGCCATTGAGGAGAACGTGATAACGATTCTCAGCCAATTTTCTCGTAAATTATTATATTTACTTTTTTTAAGTATGTGAAAAAATGTTGAGCTAGTGAACAAATTCATACAAAAATTAAGAATTCCCTCCAAATTCCTCCTTTTTTGTGAATACATTTGTGCAATCATGCGAAAAGAAATGAAAAGCAGAATCAAGGCCTCGATCATTAGCACAATTGATGCCACTATTTCAACCAAAAATGATCTTAAATACAAGTAATTAACTGCATTTTTTAAATCTGTTTAAACGGAATTTTTGCACGTGATAGGTCAATACAGAAGTAAAACTAGACAAGTTTTAGCAAGTCGACGTCTTTATACTTACTTTAACTTTAATGGCGTGAAAGGAGGAGCCACACATTTAACTACCCAATGAACTAACTGAACGTAATGGGTGCGCATGCGTGGTTCTTCCCATCCCGCCTTTAAAGTTAAGGTAAGTCTGTAGTCCATGGGCATTTCATTCTAACTGTTAAAAATCGGACCATATCATTACGTTAATATATGATATAAATATGGAAAGCCTTACAAAAGTTGACAGTTTTTACACTAAAAAAAACCAGGGCGTACATTCTATGATTCTATGGTCGCCTTTTTTAATACATCAGCGACTCGTAATTACGGAATGGTGTAGAATAATAATCATCTCATAATAATAGCTTCTCAATGTAACCTCTAAAAACTTCCGGGGCAATCAAAGCATGTCGCCCTGCAAATGGCAAGGTTAAATCCGATAGAAAAAAACATTAAACGCTTATATTTTGCACATGCATTCATGCAAAAATAAATTTAACGTAAAAAACCCCAAAAAAAACATGAAATGGTTTGAGAAATATGATACATAACACCATGAAAAACATAACTGCATATTTTAAGAGGCGTTCTCGGGTATAGTGGTCATTCCCTCGTCAAAAACGTATGATCCAGTCGTCGACTAAAATTTACTAAAATTGCATTTTTCAAAAATTCTGAAATAGGTCACGACGCTAAGGGCAAGTTTCGCCAAGACCTGCTTGTTTATTGATGCACCCTGCCATCAAATATACAGGGTATCACAAGAAATTTTGCTCAATATAGTTTCTAGACCGTTCAGTGTAATTTAGTACCGCATTTGAGAACATTTTTGCAATTTCATTTTCTGGTCACAGAACCTGTATTTAGAGAAACTGATAAGATGATTTAATAATAACGCCCAACAAGTTTCAATACTAACATCTATTCGATATAGCAATTATAAATTGAGAAAACGCAAGATAAAAAAGTTCTCTTCACAGCTATTACATTGGAATTTTCCTCCATTTTTTTTAAACAAACAAGACAATTGATTTTTATAGACATTAAAATGTAGATAGGATGTGATTGTTATTATCCCAATGGTGAATAAAATACAGATGGCACACATTATGTGCTTTATAGAAGTACTCCTCCAAGTTCAAATATCTCTCATTGAAATTGTTTAAATTAAGGGTTATTGAGGTCACGCCAAATTAAGGAAATTGTACCTCCTATTCAAATTATAATTTATAATCTTGGAACAAACAATGTTTATTTTCCCGACGTTAATTCCTTCGTAAATTTCCTTATTTTTTACTCTCACTGAGAAAGCTTTCTGTAAAAGTACAATAAGATCTTAAAGTTAATGAGAGCTCAACAATGCATCGTAAACTGTAACTTAAAAACTTTTAACAGATGAGATGAGAATGGAATTAACTAACAAAATTGTTCGCGACAACTAATTCGAATTTTTTATCATTCGGTATTAAGCTACACAATATAAGCATTATTGTTTGATGTAAAAACAAGCAAATGTTTTAAATATGGATTGTTAAATAAACTGTATAAATCTCCTTTATGTAAGACCCTGCAATCTCAACAAATATAATCCTCGAATCTACACATGGCGAATTTGAGCTTATCTGTCTTGTGTTATATAAAAAATCTAATAAGCTTACTGCGGTATAAAACACAACGGTGATATAATTAAATAGTCCGTTATGAATGAAAACCAGACGAGGAAGAATACCGTTATAACATTTAAACAGATCTGTTTCCTTGAGAAGGTAGATCTTAGTTGTAATTATGCACCCATTTATAATTTATCAAAAACGTGGAAAATGTTTTTCAGCAAAAAATAATCGCACCGCTAGAGATATATTTTTCCAAGAATGTAATAATTAACATTTTTTCCCTCCTGACCTTTTCCTTATAGGAAGAAAAGTGAACGAACTTTTTGTTTCTGATTAACATTCAAGACACACTAAAAAAAGACTCACTCGCATCTACTATCATTACTTTTAACTTGTTTGGCTTTTGATTTTTATCGACTGGAAAAAAAATTAGCACAAAACAAACTGCGAACAGAACCAAAACGAACTTTAGTTAATTTATACAAAATTTCAAGATACAAAGTAGCCACGTAAGAACGTTATGATAATTAAAATCAACGACGTTCATAAAATTAAAGGAATAACTCGCATAGTCTATTGAAAAAACCCACTAATATATGGCTTTAAGCCATATATGCGAAAGTATCCCTCGATTAAACCCAAATTAAGGGCAAAAGTCAGCAGTAATAAAAAACAAATACAAGGCTAAAACGTGCATCGTACACGAGTGCTTGGTCAAGGAAATGTACACCACATCCTGTTATTTTTGTAGTAAATTATTTCGTGGAGTGAAAATTACAATGGCCATTTTCACTTTTCGAGTGCTTACGTAGGTCCATAGATGCGTGATTGGAGAAATGACCGCATAACAAGGTCCAGTGTAGATCAAAATGTGAAAGTAATGACGCAGACATACAACAACAAAAAAACAATGATGTGAACAATTTTCATTTACAGTAAATACTAATAGATTCGGTATTCGCGAATAAAATTAA
>JAUJYV010001439.1:0-17738 GCA_033995625.1 Ophyiulus pilosus
TTCTGAATTTTATATCTTTCAACATCCCACAATGGCAGCAGATCAAAATACTTCAGTATAAATAAATGATATACTTAAAACGTACTATAAATACCGTATATTTTCGTTGTTTTTCATTATCCTACTGATATCGTCAAGTTTGTGAATGTTCTTGCTTCCCCCAAAAAAATGTCATAATGTGCATTATATAGTGCTCTAAAACTGGTCACTTCCCGAGGGAGACATTTTACGCTGTCATACTCTTAATCCAAGTAATAGCTGCAGAGAACGGGAAAAAATAACCCGGGCAATTTGGTACGCTTGTTAAGGGAAAAGTTCGTGTTGACGTTTATTAGGCCCTAACCTTAATAGGGAATAAAACACGGAATGTTAGGTGACTGGTTAATGAAATGGTCTGCAACGTTATATGGACTAGATTTCTCGCTATGCTTGGAGAATGTGCAATGGGACATTGCTGGATAGCATGCATACTTAATTGCTATAAACTGCCTACGTGTGTATACATACACTATATTTTGTATAGCCGACTATGCCAACTATTCTTCATATGTGGAGAAATTATTTTATAACTTTCGCTGCTGTTATGTTTAAACCTCCTTTGAGGGAAACAAAATGATATAGTGCGTTAGTTTTCCGTTTTACTGAGCTTTGAATACTAAAATATTTTACTTTTATTTTTTTTAATCTAAAATTACAACATGTGACGTTTGTTTTTCAAATTTTATACTTTAAAGTACTTCATTGAAGTTTTTTATTATGAGAAAAACCTAAATTTCAACATAACTCAACCAAAACGCACATTTTACAGACACATAACGCTCGTAAAAGAACGTGTAAGCAGTTGTACATTTTATTATTTATTTTTAACCTTAAAATAGACCCATTCATTTTGTACTCTTGCCCCCTGCCAGGCAAACATAGGCAAACCGTGCTAGCACTCGTGTATTGCGGAAAAGCCAAACAGGGATTACATGCTGTACATATCCCGGACTTTCCCCATTCTTTTTCGAACCCTATCTGTTTAAATATAAAGTTAAAATTGGTTGAAGATAATCGTAGCTTGGCACAACTCGTGTGTTTTTGTATACACCATTCTCGACGATGGATCTACTATTTTCAGCGTTTCTTACCCTCGCACAGCGTGTTGCATCCTCAATTGTTATTCAATTGCATATTACGCTCGTAATAATCCAATAATAATGCTAACAACACCGGCGTCTGCGTGCGGCGAAACAGGCAGCGATCATTTGAATCTGGTTTTCACATTCGTCCATGCCGAATGCAATTTATTCGTGGCACGCCATGGCCATTATCATCCGCGTGCAGCTCGTCTTCGGCAACTAGCGCCGTCTCACGGGTAGCAGCCTCATCCACTGAGCCTTTATTTACTTCAAAACTCGCGCCTTTTTCCTCTTTCCATGTGCTTGCATGGGGTTTACTATATTTCTGATTTCAATTTTTGTTTTATTATTTATTTGCTTTTTGTTTTATTTCTGGAGATGGGTGGCAAATTGCAGATTCCGACAGGTCTGGCTGGATCATATATTATGGGGGTTGGTATTTTTTTATATTTTGTTTATTTTAAGTTATTTTCTGTTGTTCTTTTGATTTGTTTTGTTTTCGTTTAATTTTCTCTCAATAGAGAGATTGAGCCAGCCAACGCCTTAACGTTAACCTTAACGTTAGAGGCGGGAAGGGAAGAACCACGCATGCGCACTCATGACGTTCGGTTAGTTCATTGGGTAGTTCAGTCCGTGGCTCCTCCCTTCCCGCCTTTAACTTTAAGGCGTTGACTGGCTCAAACTCTAATACCACTCGATTAGTTGCATTGAATGAGTCGCCATTTTACCAGTGATACTTAATGTCCTTTGAAATCTTCCCTTATAGAATGACTTTTTGTGCTCATACCTTCTAATTTAGATTAAACAGTTTTGCATTTGTACGCTTAAGTACAAAAAATGAATATCAACATTATTTTTTAAGTTAACTCGACATTTGGAAAAACATGTTTCATAAAATAGGTTATTTAATGTTGTGGATGATGCACCTTTTCGTATCATCTGAATACCAGCTGTTTCATTTAACGATTGGTGGAGGAGGAGAGTTTGTGATTTGAATAACTAACGGTGCATAATAGTGATTGAATTCATTCAGTAGACTTAGGTTCATATTCGTTTAGTAGATGCTTTCGTATAAAAATATCTTAGGGCGTGGTATTGCTTTCCTGGTTTTTTAGAGATATTGGGTACGATGACGTATAATAAGATCGACCTACCTACTATTTAGCCCGAAGAAGGACATTCCAACAATGAATGGCTAGATTTTGTCTGGTGTATGAATAACCTCTCTAAAAGCATAAAATGTGCCTGTCCCGACTTGGGACCCGTGTATAAATGAACCTATCTAAAAGCATATTTTTCACCGGTCCCAAGAGTATGCTTTTAAACAGGTTCTACTGTATTTGTAAAAAAACCCCATTGGATTAGTGTACATCTGTACAGATCTTATTGTGAATATTTTCTGAAAGCGCTTGTATATGGTCTCTTTCTTCCTTCATTGTCTTTAGGACTTTTTTTGGCGATAGTAAAAAAAAAAAGCTCAGTTTAATTTCTGCCAACAGCATTGTGCAGGTCTGTCGGGAATTAACCCTTATTTTTTTTATTCGAATTCATTGCACCACTTTTTATCCGATAAATCTCCCTAGAAGTTTATGGTGAAAAAATAGCGAAAAATTCCTTTACAAAGCGAAATCAAATCGACTTAAAATAAATGTGTGGACAAAAAAAAGAAGCATTTCGCGTATAGAAAGAAGTTTTCAATTTCTGGAAGAATAAAATCCATCCGGTTTGTTAATGCAACTTTTAATGCAAAAAGCGCACTGAACATTGTGTACTATTATATCGCGAAAAGGAAAAAAAAAGGAAGAGAAAAGAATGTTACGAAATGTCTACACAAAAAGAGAAAATGAATAATCCCCTTGACGTGTTCAATTCCTAAAAATTTGTCTACTGGGTTTAAAAACACGGCAGTTTTTTTGTTTGCATACTTTTGAACGTTAAGCTTACTAAAAGCTTACATTCGTATACGGTCTAGAATTGCTTTGTCGTTTTTTTTCTTCTATTTCCTTTCTCATACGTACATATACATGTATATTATGCCGTTTAATTGCAAAAGTAATGCGCAGTATTTTCTTAGAGCTTGTTTAGTGTTTTGGTAATTTTTATAGTAAATAGAAGTAGAGTGTGGAATTATCAGAACCACGTGAAGCATTTTTTTCACTTTGACCGCAGTGTTTTCGTATTTAGTACATTTAAAACAATGGTGAAATCGTTAATTTTTTGTTTTTAGCGTAGACCACGACATTTTCACGTCAAATTCAATTCAAATCTATTGCCATACAGTCAGCATTGGTATGCCATGTGTAGGGGGTATTATAATAATACACAGTTACACAAAATGCAAAAGGTCACATAGGTTAACTATAAACACGAATATAAGGAAGCACATGAATGGTCACACTAAACGTCCTAATACTACATGTATAAAATGCTGTATTTTAGGCTATTTTGCACAAATATTAACTGGCTTTTTAATGTTCGTGTTGAATCCAGTGAACGATGGATCAGTTTAGGTTATATGCTCGTTTTTCATAATAGTCTGAGTACGAGGATTGGCTGATAAGAACTTTCTAAATTTTCTTGCCAATGGTTTACATAATATCAATCACATATTGTCAATTGTCATATTAAAAGTTTAAAGTTTTAGCAGTTAGATTTAATGTTCAAACAGGAAGCAAGTTTAAACAAATTGGGCTTCGTGTTGACTCTGAGCAACTTGAGTCACTGAAAGATTCCTGGTATGATATTTCGAATAATGAACTTCTGCCGTCTTGTTACCGAGCAGTCAGCTTAAAGTTACAATTAAACTTCATTACAACAGACCTAAATTCATAAAACAGAAACGAATTTCAGACGAAAAGTACTCAACTGTAATGAACACGTGGACTTTCCGTATAAAATTCTTGTAGCTAACGTCAATAAAAAGTTAATGTATATTTCCATAACATTGTAGATGGGCAACTTCAGTGAAGTCTTTTTAAATTGGCAATGCCGGTCTTTTTGATAAGTTGAACTTGTACATGTGGGTTAGGAAGATCTGCCGGGTTCAAATTGGATTACTCGTTCCATGCAGATCCAACGTGTATTGGGATAATATGGGGATGGAAATCAGCTTTCCTTTTGCATGCTGAGCAGAGCTAAAAATGGGCATGGACGGAATCGGGTCCGCCTAATTCCAATTAGGATTTAGTAAATTGTCGTGAATCCATCTCCCCCTGCCTCAAAAGTGCGTCGTCTTCTCCCAGGGCTGTTAGCGTATCTTTTGCCAAATGTGGCGGAATGATTTTATCTTCCTCGCCTATTTCCGACGGGACTACATCGTCCGCCGCTCGAGCGCTCCCATCTTTTTTTCAAAATTGAATTATTATGATCCTGTGTCCCATTAGCTCGTCTGATTGGTTTAAACAAGAGGAATTGAAACAGTCGAGCGACTTGGCGGCGCGATCCAACTGGAATCCATTTTAATTTCATTTCAGATTTCGTGAAATTCACCCGAGACGAGCCGGGCCAGCTTTATTTACATCTCTTAAATCCGTGATTTTATTAACATTTCCACTGCTCGCGCGCGACTTGATATTAATACTAATTAACACCTCATTTGCACTCGCTGCAATCTGAAGGACGTTTCAGCGCGGCTGCATCCATAGCTGAAAAGCAAGATGAACTTCATGATTGTCTTTTCCAATCTGCAGCTTCGGCCATAGTACACATTTTGTATGGGGTGGCAGCAGGGCAGCAAACATATAGCATTAATAGAGAAATTGAGCCAGCAAACGTTAGCATACGACCTTACTGACCTTAAATGGAACTTTCGGGAAGGAAAGGGGATTGATTTGAACTACCAATTAACTAACTTAACGTCATGAGCATATTTCAATGATTTATGGAAATTTGTTTTTAGCTCAAATCAATGCTCCTCCCTTCCCGAAAGTTCCATTTAAGCTCAGTTTAAAGGTCGTATGCAAACGTTGGCTGGCTCAATTTCTCTAGTGATGCTATGTGATAGCTACCTCAATGTGAACATCCTGGCACAACTTAAATTTCATAGTTTTCTTATATTTTTTATATAAAATGGTGTTGAGTGTATATACATTGTAAGACACCATGTACGTGTATAAGTTGCATCGATATACTTGTGTTCGATATATAGTGAGGGTCTTCCTGTTGAACTTGCCAGTTTTTTTGTCTGAAGCCTGTATACCTGTCACGCAATGTCTTACATAAATTAATGGTGTCTCGTGTTGCTTTGCACTCCAAACACAGTTTTTCATTTGGTGTAATGGATATTAAACTCAATATTTTTTGTATAGAATCCTGAGGAATGTTAAGTTGAGGTGTTTAGAAGCGATTTTGTTTTTAAATTTCTTGATACTGTATATCCTGTTCATGAATGATGACTTGTGTGAAACATCATGGCAACAGTGGTATGAATTTAAAATTTAAAATTTAAAAACCACTGGTTAGCTAAGCTAGAAAATGAATACAGAAAACAAGAGCGTGGAGCGACTAGCTGTTAAACGTATATCTTTTTGTCTGAAAAGTAAACGAAGGGAATTGTTGGGTAAATATATACTCCTTCAACGTACGTTGCAACTAGGTTTATTGATTAAATGAAATGGCGAGAAAACAAGAAACTTTTATTGAAAGTTACGCAGTGTTTAACCAAGGACCTGAATTTCTTCAGCCCTATAGGCAGCAGAAAATATAGGATATGGCAGTTGTTCCTTTCGTTGCAGACATTTAAGAACGTTACAAGAAATTGTACATTTTTTAGAGACGGTTTATTCATATTGAATTGCATGTTTTTTTCTCTGTAATTAGTTCATTACCTGCTGTAGATGCTCAGGGCTGCAATTTATAACTCAGATGAGTCAGATCTTGCTTTTCTCGTCGGGTTTGGTTTTTTGGTGAATCACTATAGTGATTTTTTAAAAAAAGAAAAAAAACCTTGACATGCAGAGGTTTTTTGCTGCAGCATTTCCCTCGACAACCCTTTAATCACGTCCCGATCACAGGTAATTCGGGGCCGGCTTCATTGGGGAAATAGCCGAGAAAATCAATGAAATCGGAGAATAACTTGCCATTAGATTAAAGGGGGGAAAAAGTTCTGCAGGGTTGAATCCATGCACCGCCTTTTTTTTTTCTCTCATTGCAGTTCTTAACTCGCTTTCAATTAGAAGAGGCATTGATGATGGGCCATTGTTTTCGAAATGTTTTCTCGGGTGTTGCTCAATCCTGCGTGCAACGCAGTAACTAACTCCAATCGCAACTTCTAATAGACGGCCCTGGAGCTCATTTGCGGTTTTCATATTACACTGCCGAACCCCGATGGGTTGGCAAACAGCGCCGCCACTAATAGCCCCGTGCCTGCGCGGATAATTTCATCCAAATCCAGTTCTGTTATTGTTAAATCACCTGGAGGTGTTTGCATTTGGAACTCATTAGGAAGTTCCGGCGAGTAAATTTCCTCGTTTGCCTTCCACCGAAGCTTTTCATTAAGCCCCGCTAACGGCCCTTGCCAGTTGTAAAAAGGGCTTTTCGGCACCGCATCTCCGCAGTTTTTGGGTTTTACGGACTCTGATTAGGGCTGTTTTTTTAGTTCTCCCTAATAATCGCCGTCTCTATTATACGCACTTTTAACAGGGGCTCTGGGTCCTTTTTTTGTTTTTCACTTTAATACCCCTTTGCTTTTTCTGTCTAATGTTGCGCTTAATAAGATCAGTGTCGTTTCTTCCGGGAGTGTGTTTCTTTTGTTTCACAGCTCGTATAACTGGAAACACCCCATAATGGTTGGATTGGTTTCTATGGAAGCAGTCCGCGGCAATAGATTGATCATGGTGGAGTTAGTCAGCGCTTCTAATCGCTCGCCATAATCACTCAACCTTACACAAAAATGTTAACAGATTTCATTTTGGGGAGGAAAAGTCTTATGGTAATCACGCCTTAGTCGCACAACGCACTCAGCCGTTGGATTGCTTTAGAGGAGCGGCGCAGACACGGCGTAGTTAGTGGCTTTTGTAACGCTTCATGGCAACCCTCGCTCCCAACCAATTCATTCACGCCTTCGTGAACTCGCTCTTCCCACTTTTTGGAAGTCACTCAAGAGCGTCGTGCGCCTTGATGAGCGACTTTGCGATGATGGCCAAAGTTTCTCAACGGCAGATGCCTTCTCCAATCCCCGTGCGATAGTAATTGCCACGCTGGATGATGCCACTTTTTAGCATGCTTCAACAGCCGTATGTCGGCTTCATCAATGTCGATGGCCTCTGTAGGTGCACATTTTTGGGAGATGGGTTGGTCCTGAAGACAAAGGTTGACGATGATTGCTTGGTTTTCACAAGATGCCATTGCATGTCATTATTTGCTATATCTGAGTACTATTGAAAGTATTAACACTGAATTTTATTCTTCTCTTTGTTTACACCTCGTGATTGAGTGATATCAGGAAAGGTCGTGGAAGACGGGAGAATCATGTAAAATTCTTCTGCTGTAGCGTTTGATACTTGTACGAGTCCAATCTAGAAGGATTGATGCTAATGAAGGCAAAAGATGGTCAAACTACATACGAAAGGGCCCATCCATGTATGTGCAAATAGCGTTTGATGATGTGGTCTATGTGTCTCAGTTAATGTGGGTTATACAATTGTACAATTTAGAAACATCAGTTCTCTGGAGGGCAATACATTCTGTGTAGTAACTCTTATAGAATTTTTTTTTACAAAGTTGGTTTATGACGCGAGAAACTCTTCCTATGGAAGATGAGACCGTCAGCGTCATCTGTGGACTGGTGTCGATAAACTAGCTTTGAAATGGGAAATTACATCAGGGTATAGAGGATGCTATAACTCGTGAACATAGATGGAGCATCGACCTTTTTTTCACTATGGCTGCCTGTTTTAAAAATGATATCAAACATTTTATTACAACTTTATTTTTCATCAAAGGTCGCTTTTTAACAGACATGGGGGCAGTTTGGACCTTCCTGGATATTTACTTTATTCTTTGAGAATTGGTACTATTTTTGAGAAACAGCGTGAACCTGTTTTCTCTTGCAGATATGTATATAGTACGTTGAAACTCGTACTTGATATAAACAATAAGGATTCATAAAATATTGTATATCGCCATAAAGTACTATATGAAGTGAAAATTACATTTTCAGTTTGATTCTTTTACTATGAAGACGGAATAAAATATGTATTTCGATGGTACTTTTTAATATACTGTTCTCCAAATATATTTGAAAAAAAAAGTAGTCTGGATTTGTCCATAAGCACCTTGCGTGCCAATGCCAAATGCAAATTTTAGACAAGAGTAAATAGTATAATATGACCGAGTTGTGGAATTCTTTCACTTACATTTTAACATGTTTTTTTCATACGAAAATGTTTTGTCTACACTCAAAATGATGTTTGCTTTGACAAGAGTTGCGTTGAAGCATACTGCAATGGCTGTTGGTTCAGCCTTTGAATTCCCTAGTCAAGCTTATTTCAGATATAATAAATCACGACAGTCAAACATCGCTTATGTTCATTTACCGACAAGCAAATCCTAAAATCTCTTCTTGTTCGTAGATCGTTGACTTATTGAAGGGCGTGGCATAGATGATTTATACCTAAAGATTTAGGCGTACCACTCCCAAATGATTGCCAAGAGTAGTTGCTGAGGGTTTAGGACGTGATACCTGTCACCACATTTTAGAAGGAAAAAAAACTGTTACCGATGAAAGTTCCACGAAGTTGCTAGCATCCTTAAGTGCAAATCGTGTTTTGAAAAATGGTTATGATACTGTAAGGATGGTATTTTGTTTGGAACTCGTTTCATGAAGTTTGACGAGCTGCAATATACAACCATGGAAACCGTATCTGTATCATCCAGCCAAGCTTAGGTGAAACTGGTATTTCGTTAAAAAAAACCATAATGCCCGTGTGAAGACATTTAAAGTGCAGCACAAAAATGAAAAATTCTAAATGCTGAACTGCTTAGAAGGGTGAATCTAGGTTTATTGTGCATTGCTGGTATGAATGTTGCAAATCGCCTGAAACATTAAAAAACTAGCAACGTCTCTGGTTTTCTTGTTGGACATTCACGCAGACTGAACTCTGGAAGATGGGAGACTTTGTGCACCCCTTAGGTGTTTTCGATTGCCACGTGATCGGAATCGGATCGTGTTTATTTGGCAGCATGCATGCAGTAGCAACTGTTGAGTGCAAGAGGCAAAAGTTTTGAAATCTTATGTGGAATTTTCCCAGGAGGCGTATGGAGAGCGTTAAGTGAGTGAGGCCTCTGGAAGATCCTCGGCTCGCTAATAGGTGTGGACCTGCCTCGTATTCCCGCACCAGCACGCCTTCGCTAACAAGGCGTTTTTGAATTGCCGATTTAATTTCGCCGAGAGGGAAACAGACGCAGCCTTGCATAAGTTCATTATTAACATTGCGCAGTCCAAAAGTGTTCACTCGGATGAATCCGTCTTCAAGCCTGAGTAGTTTGTTGGAAATGTTAATTTGGCTGTGAAATGCAATGAGTGCACGGCTTCCTCCCTATTACGGCTAATAACTGGCTTTTAATACCTCGCCCCCCGCCCGCCTTTTGTTTCTTCGAATATAATTGTCAGGAGAAATGATGACTTAATCAAAATTACGAAACTTTGCATTTCTGATTAGCGCGAATCGACTCGTCGAGAAAAGCAGCGCAGATTGGCCGCGTTTCTAATTTGCCGCCCTGTTGCCGTTAAAAAGATAAATTCGGCAATTTGCCGACGGAAAACAAAACGCGCCGAGGCTATGGCTAATGGGATGCAAAAATCCATTTTTCTAGCACGTCTGTTCCGTCGAGAAACTTCCAAGTTAAAGCGTGTGCTATTTTGGTAAAAATTACTTGACATTTGGCATTACTGTAGACTGTAGAACGCCAAATGTTTTTGTTGCATTACATATTTATTTTTTAACATATTGTTCTACTTATATTGATTAAAACAAGGTAGGCATATTTTTCCGAATGCATTTTTAACGAAACATTGAACTGGATGTACATGCATAAGTATTGAATGTTTCGTTAAATATTCAATTAGGAAAATTAGGTCTCCTTGGCGTATTTAAGACAGCCCTCTCCTTCTATTAGCACGTGAAAACACCTGTTGCATTCAGGAATACCCCAATGGTAATATTTTTACTGTATACGCAAGCAGGTTGTTCTCGTCCATAAAATGGTGTGAACTTATTTCAAACTGGATGGAAACGTTCAAAATCGAACATGGAAAGTTGTTCCATTTTGAATTCCTTCAATATAGGGTGGCATGATCTGGCAGCATTGCACTACCTAATACTCGTACTCTACATTATATAGCTCTATATATAGTTGTTTTAAGCAAAAAATGGTATCCCCCAGTCTACTGTACATTGAATGATTATTTTCAGCTACATTTGTTCACTTATTCACATATACATGTTCACAGCTTGCTACCAAGTTGTACAAACTTGAAAAAGAGGTTGTTTTTTGTTGTAATGTTTCTGAATCAGTGTTACCAGCTGCTGCTTGGAATAAGTATACGTTCTCCTAATTATTTCGTAATATCGTTTCACTTCAACCACCGTGTAGAAACATCAAATAATAAATGCAACAATGTGTATTTTGGCAATAATCCAGTGACGTCACACGCTTATGCATACAGTACTATGTATAACTGACATTATGATGGATATTGAACGTATATCTATTTGGTTACTTTATTTGCAAATGCCACGAACTTCCATGCTGACATAAAGCACAAAAAACCCGCATACGCTGGGTGGACCCAACTTTTGTTAGTTGGGACTTGCATTTGCAGGGCATGGGCGTTGTTTCCATTTCTAAGTATTCGGCATGTAACAGAAAGCCCTTTAGTGTTTTTTAGTGGAGCAAACGCAGCATGCTTTTCTGCTGCCTGGGTGTGGATTGATAAGGTATCGTTTTGCGTAGAAGAATTGAATTAAACAATAAATGCCATTGAAAATTTCATTATTGAGAAAAATTGAGCTGCGTTCTCTCGGATTAGGAATTTATCGATCGACCTTTCGAGCCATAATCCAATTTTGAAATACGCGTTTAAATGATAAATCTGTCTGGTGTAGACATGAAAAATAAGATCTTTCTTATTGAACATTGCACAGGATGTGTTTGGTATTAAAGGTACAAATGAAATGCATTTGCTCTTCTTGTTTTCGATGTCTGAAATCGACTTTTTGTACAAGAACGAAGCATCTGGAGGAAAACTGATCCTTTTTTTTTATCCACTGCATCTTGTAGTGTTTGTGGAGTTTGATTCTTTTTACTTCCAATGAGTGCCGGAAGATGAAATAGCTAGCGAATGGATAGCTGGAAATTTTTGAAATGAAACTGGTCCTATAGATCCTTTTTTATTTTTGGGTAGCTGATGGCGACAAATTGTTAAACGAGACTACAATAAGTATCTATGTCTTTAATGGGATACGCAATTTAAATACATTTGGCAACTCCTGCGACTTTATCAGAGCACGATTGCAATGGTTCCGTTTCGTTAATGGAAATTTAACCTTTTTTTTGTTGTTTTCCTGTCTATCTACGAGTATTAATTTATATAGAGTAATTTCTTATGTACTATTTTGAAACGAAGTTTCTAGTGTAAATAAAGATTAACAACAATTTGTCAAATAATAAAAAAATCCACTTTGCAAACATTCCTGTGGCCAAATTAATTACTTTGAATTTGTTTGAACAAACTTTGAGTGCAAAAAAATATCTGGTAAATATTGCAGAATCATGCATGTTGTGCAGTTTGTATAGTGGTGCATATATAATTTTAGATAGCTTAAACATGGGTTATGCTATGTCAGCTGTTTTAATGCAAAAACACTGTCTCGTTTGATGGTCTATCTTTATGTACAAGTTCACTGTGCCTATGGTGTTCAGAAAAGCTATTAGAAGAAGTATTCTATACATTGTATATAGAAGAGCTATTCTATACATTGTACATTGCCTTATTGAATGCTTTTATACGACGAATATATTGTGTAAACTGCTATGGTAAGCTGATAATGTGATTTGTCAGTAATCGTTATTTATAGCATATGTTTCCATTCAAGCTTTTATTATATTTTGATAAAGTATACATTGTGGCACCCAGGCACGTTATTGAGAGACTGTATAAAGTTTTTCGTAGTATTCAACTAACTGATATTGATAATAAAGATAAGTTCTTCGTTGTGAAAAGCATGGCTGACTATAGAATACCATGTTGTTTAACTTACGTAATGTGCAGTTCTGTGGTGCATTACATAACTACGAGTTAATTGTGAAAACATTCAGCCATGTGTGACTATGGTACAAGTATATTAATTAGATTTGAAATAACTGCAAAAGAGGGTAATGCATACACACTGTATACAAAGCCATGCTGCAATGTTTTGAAGTGGAATTGTTATTAAATTTTCGAAATTAGGCTAATTTGTTTTTATCGCTCTGCTAATCGACGATTATCTTCCTATTTCGTCTATACCCTTTCCCTGACCTACATCATCCAATAATAAGTAAATAATTAACAATCAACGTAGGAAAAAGATAGGACAATAAAATGGCGACGCTGTTCAGCTTGCATGGTACAAGAGGGCCATCTCCCCAGATTTCTAGAAATTCCAGCGTGTGGAATTTGTTTCTAATTGCTTTTTGTGTTGTATTTTCTAGGCCACCACGCACCCGTACGTAACTGGCATTCCTACAGTTGCTACAGCCTCCAACTACAATCCCTACCTAAGTCCCAACCCCATCATGTCCTTAGTCCCCGCTGACGCGGTGGGCACTCCTCTCAACGTGGTACCAACACCAATGGTCACCACGCAGAAACTCCCACGAACTGATCGACTAGAGGTAAGTGAGCGGATTCACTAAGGGCGCTCTATATATTTTTTTTTTGGTTTTGGTTTTTTTCCCTAACGGGTGTTCAATGCAGGAATCGGTGCTCTTTTAAGTGTTGTTTCCGCATTTGTCCCCCTTCGCCGCCATTTCATTTGAATTTTTCTTATTTTTTAATTATTATTATTAATTCTTTTTTTTTTGTTGCAAAGTCATATTTATTTTTTGCCTCGGTGTGTGCTGTGTGTGTGTGTTTGCGATTTGAACGATCATTTTGCAGAAAAAAATGCCTGCTGAGACGTGGCTCAAATCTCTCCACATTTAACAATAACACATATTATTGCGATGACACCAGATTTTGTTTTCTTTTCACGAATTCGTGTACAAACTAACTGGCAGGAACGTGAAACAACCCTGTTTTTCATTAGATTAGCAAATGTGCGATTTTTTTCCTCTCTAGGGGAAACATGGTGTGGTTTAGTATGAGGAGGATTTCGATCAAATGCAGTCAAGTGTTTTTGATCTGTGACTACTGGATGAAAGTGAACAAGGAGGGTCACTTTGTGCCTGAGCACTCTTGCTCACAAAACATTGCATTGAAGGAACACAATGATACCAATTTCTTTTTTTTCTTTCTTTTGTTTTCATTGTTCACAACAAATGTGCATGCCATTAACTCTGGTTCAGGGTGAGGGCATAACTTTTAACAATACTTTCCATGAACTAATATTTTCTTTTGTTTACTTTCAGTTTATTTTAATTGACACTATAATAATTCTAATACATGTGTGGGCGATTGTGTGTATGCGTGTTTCTATCTTTTACTGTCTTCTTAATCAATTAACAACTATATCTTTATTTCCATACTTTTGTTTTCTATTTTTCTTGCACGTCAAATCATTCAGATTTTGAAACCGTTGGTGATATATCTAATGGCTAACTTTCTTTCCGTTTTAAACGTAGGGAAATTGGCTTTTTAACTTCACACTACATATGGTGATTGCATAATTCTAGGCTAAACTTCTGTTCATTTAGTAATCTTAACTTGCAGATAACCACGAAATTTTGTTCTAGATAATGGCATGATCTGCTGTATTTGAAACCTATAGGTTCATGTATAGCATTACAGTGTATGCAGGATTTGATGTATCTCGAGCGTTAATCTTTTGCATATTTCTACGAGTGCTACAAATGCATTTAATTCTCCATCCAAAATTTGAAATCTCAATAGTCTAAATTTGTTGTGAATTAATGCATTTTGATTAGAAACATGAAAACTAGGGTTGTATTTCCAGATCTGCCATTAGATAGAAGGGCTTTCACAGTTGCTTCGAATCCAAATGGCCGTGAAAGTTTTCACCAAAACCACATCCAAATAAATTAAATAAAACCGTGATCAACCTTAACACTTCGTTGCACTCACATCAAGAGGTACAGTTTTAGGAAAATGATCCGATTTCTTCTACACACAGACAATAATATCCAGAGAAATAACGCGTCAAAAGTCGACAATGTTGAATATGTCTTACATTTATCTACTTTATACAAAAGCCTTATCAAAACATTGGAAAGAGTGCTGCTTTCTGTGTTGTTTTGTGTTCTTGGACATGACATTTTGAGTGTGATTGGTATACCCTTTAGTATCATCGATCACCGTTTATAATAACACGTGGTTAAGATTCCTCGATTTTTTGTTTTTCGATAGGCGATTTTTGTTTTTCGAATATAAAACATGTCCTGTATTTTCAAAATACCTGCTTTTTCTGTTTATACAACAAGAACAGGTATACATTCCCCCTATTTTTGTTGACATCGCTATAGATAGAAAGCGTCTCAGTCACATTTTTTTATTATTATAAATATCTGTCGAAATCTTTCTAAAAATAACTAAATCCGATGGGAATCTTGATGATGATGATGGCCTTATTTATTATTTCAGCAGGGTGCAGTGCCATTCTTATTGAGTCCCGTGTTATCCGGGTCTCCCTAAGCTTGTCCAATAAAAACCGTGGCTCACAAATATTGTGCTCTAGACCTCATCCTGCAGCCAAGGCTTGATGGGCTGTTGCATGCTATTGCCGGTTGGCCATTTTGGTGGCGTGATTGAGCCCTACTTAGTTATTAATTGTGTAGCCAATTAGCCTTTCATTAAGTGTTGAGTGCACCGCAAAACTAGTTCAATGTTGATCCTCGTTTTTACTGATGAATTTCTCTTAGAGAATAAAATCGGTTGCGGAAGGAGATGCCAGATTCCATAAAAAATTAGACGACTGTTGTAGAGACTCGTACACTCTCCAGAAATAAACTGGAGAGTCATGTGTATTTAACCACACATTTGAAGGGGAGATTCCTGCAAGGCATACGAGCGTTGCAGAATTGTGTGGGGAAACGAGCTGAAATTTGCTCTAAAATGTAAGCAATTATTGTTTTTCCGGTTGGAAAGATTTTTTTTTCTAATGATAGATCCATCATTGTCCAACATTGGGTCATTGAGACGCTCTTATAACGGCGCATTATTCTTTTCTAAATTAAGCCAGACAATATTATTTGTTGACAGTGGAAAAATTAACTGTTTCCTGTTTTTTTTTGTCCTTGTTTGATTTTCTGTTTATCCTTTGGAAAGATGCCTTTCCGGCGCCAAAGGAGATCTTGCCAATCATCCACTTGATCATTTTTTATTACATTTAATATTGTCCGGGCCCCTTTTTTAATCATTTTTCGAGGATGGACCCCGACCTCAATATGCTATGATCATTTTTTATTACACTGGATTATATTACGATTGGCCTTCTTAATTGAAATTTTGATGGCCGCTCGTGGGAGTCTAACATATGATTTTTATATCTAATCGTAATTTGTCTGGAAAACATTACTTCAATGATTTACAATATGAATCATTGATCATTTGTAAACATTGTCTTCCATGGCGACAGTCTTCTGCATGCACCCCTTAACTCTTTAACCCCTTAACTGGTTAAAATACTATTTACTACATTTTCCAATTGCCAGGTATATGCTGTATGCATTGTATACAAGCACACACACTGCACAATACGTTTAATTATTCCGAAATCTCAGTGAGGATTTGGGAAAACAGTGCTGTTGAGGATTCCAACCACAGTCAGTCTCAAGTCTCTTTCTCTCTTAGGTAACGTCGCGATGCATGTTTGAAATTCATTAAAAATCCATTTTCCTTAAGGGAAAATGATCTTGATTGTGATTGCAAATAATAATATATTGTTGAAAGCTCTCACAAATTTTTCCGTCCATAGATGCAGTTGTAAGAAACAATATTTTAGTTACACCCAAATTCCCCGGAGAGCGCTTTTGCCATGTACTGCACAGACTTAATTGGAAAATATCCAAATGAGAATGGATGGCAAAATATTTCTTAGCTCGGAGAGAGACGGTTTCATTAGCAATTAATACACTCGGTGCTCGAAAACAGCTCGAGGAAATAAATTTCCAAAAGCATGAATAGCTGTCAGACCCACTTTGCATTTCACTAGGTTTCCTAAAGCTGGAGTAAAACTGAGGCATTATGCAGCACGTTATTTTTTCCGCTTGCTGCTTTCTTCATTTTTGTCAATTTCAAACCTCGCAAACACAAATTTGAAATAGAAGAGAGGAAAATGGTTAGGAAGGTTGTGCGATGATGTATGCAATTTGACGTAACCGACTTCTAATGGCGGTTTTGAGTAGGGACTGATTTGTGGTTGAAATCGAGCCCCAGATTTGGGTGCAAGCAGGCTGTGTGTATATATATTCTTAGCTGGTAATGGTAATATTTTCGGTAGAATTGATTGCGTACTAGTTCAAGAAACCTATTTTATGCTTTACTAACCATGGGTTTTCCTGCGTTTTATATAACTTGGTAATTTTTTTTCTTCTTTTTTTTACAATAGCATTGTGCTCTAGGAGAAATAGATATTACAGTATAGGTTACATGCATAATGCCGGGTTTTTTTTTTCTTCATTTAAAGCCACGAATAAACGCCATGGAAGCGCATTTCCCGGAAAACAGCTCATTTTTCAAGAAAAATTTTCCAAAAAAAAAAATCAAAAAGAAAATAGTGCTTTTGTGGCCAAAATTAATTTACCAAGACATTAAAGTATGTGTCAAAATTATGTATACCAAGCTCGATTTTTTAGATTTTGATTAGGTTGTATGAGGAGACCTAATATTTCAAACTTGAACTTGGAATGTATAGCAAGCTTTTCGGGCGCTGTTTATGCCCTTGAACATATTTGATGGCTATTGGATTAAATTTTAATGCAGATATTTAGTTTAGTGCCTGCATAATATAAATTTGCTAATTATGTTAAATGTCTCTGCATAAATGATAAATGACTCATTCGAGTTTTAATTTGTTCATGCTCTGGTTGCAAACGTGGAAGTATGCCCATGTTTGCCAGCACATATTATAGCGAAACTCTTTTATTCAAATACAAAGTTTAATTTTATCTCGCTATTATTCGCAGAAATTATGTTCTATCTTCTTAATGAAGTACGCAATTAATTCTCCAGGTGTAGAAAAGAAATGAAATTGAGTTTCATGCGTTTTTGTCACTCGTAAACGCGGCCATTTTGAATTGACTACAATTTTCGCTTTGTAATTATTTTTTACAATGGCCCATTTATTGCCCATTTAAATTTTGTTAATTAATAAATCATGGTTTAATATAGTTTCTCAGTTCGCTTACCAAAATCTTTCTAAATCAGCTTAACCGAGGCGTTATTCAGTTTATCATCTA
>JAUJYV010001440.1:0-17723 GCA_033995625.1 Ophyiulus pilosus
AATATGTGGCTCGCGAGCCCACTTTCAAAACTTTGTCATCAATTATGGATCGATTCTTTGAAAGTTTTTTTTACTTCTTTGATTAAGTTCATAATCTGTAATAAAAACTCGCTGTAAACGTGAGTTTTAGCCAATACTAAAAAGTACTTTTAAGTAGCTGAAATCTCGCATAAGTATTTTGTCTATGTTGTTTTCCCACATTTGAGCAATCCAATTTCAGCTACTCCGCAGTCTCACAAAATGTAAACATAGATCAACAGTAGCTTTGAACAAAAGCAGAAACGACTTAATAATTTAATGTTAATTATTCCGATAAAAGAGAACTTAGTTCCGATAAATTCCGAATAGAAGTTAATTATTAAAAATTCGAACGTCTAACTGCCAACTCGTTCGAAGTTTATAATTGTCTAATAGTAGTATATCGTCTAATAACGAGATTAAAAGAGAGCCTTGATATATCATGAATCCATTACCATAGTATGAATAAAAATAGCAATTTGATTTTCTTATTACGTCAGGTTATATCAATAAACATGAAAAAGAAGCACTTACCATCCCTGGTTTTGTAATGAAGTTTAGACCCTCGTATCAAGAAGTTTCCATGTTCAGACATCTGCTTGTTGAGGAAATATGCTGTTCCAATTTACCGCTTATTAATGCGCCACATGCTAACACAACCAAGTCTGAAGCAGAAATGACTAAAGCGCTTCATTCAAAGCAGTTTTATAGAAAAGTTGGTATTGTTTTCCAGAAATGCATTATGGGAATCGTTACAATTTAGCGCCACCTGGTGCCAATAATGTGAAACCAAATTAAACCTCGAAAGCGCATTTTAAAAACAAAAGCGCTTCATATAGCAGATCTCACAAACATTACACGCATATGAATTTCAAAACGACGAGATTTTTCCACCAAAAATAAGTTATTTTTCGAAAGCAAATTCGAAGAGCCTGGGTTCTAAACCCACAGTTCTTTTTTATTTACAATTAATAAGGAAAATAAAGAATACATATAAGTTACGAAAATCGTGTGTTTGTGGTTGTGGTGGCCCAGTGGTAGTGGCTCTGAAAGCAAATTCAAAGTGCCTGGTTTCTAAACCCACATGTTCTTTTTCATTTACAATTAATACATACATTAGGAAGAATAAAGAATACATATAAGTTATGAAAATCGTACGTTTGTGTCTGTGATGACCGAGTTGTCAGTGTCTGGAGTTGTTGGCGTAAACAACTTCGGACAATCTGGGTTAGAAACCCGGTTGCAGTGGTCAGTTCTTTTTTATATTCTATTAATACCTGCATTAGGAAAATAAACACAGCCATCGCAACCACGTACATATCGACGTTCGAACTTCTACTTAACCTTTAAATTTTCGTTTAAACGTCTACAAAGTTTTTGAAGTCTTTATACTTTTTTAATAAGGAATTTTCGGGAAAGGAAGAGGATTGATTTGAACTAAAAACGAATTTGCTGTTGAAATATGCTCATGACGTTAATGGCGTTCAGTCAATTCGTTTTTAGTTCAAAATCAATGCTCGATCCTCCCTTCCTGAAAATTCCATATTAAAGAAGTATAAAGGTCGTATGCTAAAGTTGGCTGGTTGATACTAGAGAGTTTGAGCTAGCCAACGCCTTAACGTTAACCTTCATGTTAACGGCAGGAAGGGAGGAGCCACGGACTTAACTATCCAATTAATTAACTGTACGTCACGCGCACTCATGACATTCATTTAGTTCATTGGGTAGTTAAGACCGTGGCTCCTCCCTTCCCCACGTTAACGTTAAGGTTAAAGCGTTTGCTGGCTCAAACTCTATTGTTAACGAAACGATAACGAGAAACAGCGCTGGCGGCCCGGAATGTCAAGGACTACCCTATGCGAAGTATGTCATTCCAATGCCATTCCGGGACGCCAGCGCTGTTTCTCGGTATCGTTATCGTTGGCTGGCTCAAACTCTCTATATTAGAGAGTTTCAGTCAGCCAACGTTTTAACGTTAAAGGCGGAATCACGGACTGAACTACCCAATAAACTAACTGAACGTCATGAGTGCGCATGCGTGGTTCTTCCCTTCCCATCTTTAACGTTAACCTTAACGTTAACGGCGGGAAGGATTAGTTCTACCCAATGAACTAAATGGACGTCATGAGTGCCGTTGACGTTCAGTTAATTCATTGGATAGTCCCGCCGTTAACGTTAAGGCGTTGGCCGGCTCAAACTCTCTAATTACTCCGATTCGTCAACATCATTCAAGTTTCCCCCCATAACGTGTGACCATGTGCAGACGATAACTCCTCGGGGCTGGTGTGGGCAACCCCGTAGAATCTGTCCTCAATAGGAGGGGCTCTTAAAAAAATCGTATAAAAGGCACCCTCTGCATTGTCTCTGTCTTTTACAGAGGAGGTTTCAGTTGTGTTTGGTTGTGCTCTTATCTTCATCATGAAACCAACTTTTGTTCAAGAGTTGCTGTTTCATGGTTTCCATCAGGTAATTTATTTTAAATATTCTATGCTTAATGTAGCAAGTGTGAAACAATTTTCAAGCATGTTTTGCATTTGTCTTTTAAATGAGGGATGGCGAAGATATTTGTGGATGTATATTTAGTAAAATGTTCGTCCACGTGTGAAATGCAGTGTTCCAATGCCTGTTTCTTAAAATTGCAAATGATGACAAAGGTGCATGGTTTCGCTAAAATATGTATTGCTGAATATTACTTGACGAAACACCTTGGCTGGCTGATGTATTTGTTGGAACACTTTCAATATTTTCGTACACTTTTGTTAGAATTTGGAAATGTTACTACAACTTAAATATTTCCTGTTTCAGATCGGAAGAATGGGATCGAGAAACGTTAGTTTCCTGTGTGAAAATGTGGGAATAAAAGGTAAATATCTATATTCGCATATTTCCTTTGATTTTTAATTACCAGTAAGAATGTGATGATTTTTTCAACTAGTCAGACTTGAGTCTCTGAACACCCTGAAGTAGAAATAAAATATCTGAAAGTGCAAACTTAATTTATCAGTCTTGACTGGCTGGTTTATTACTGGAACGTGGATGTTTGTTCACTTTTGTTAGACGTTACTACAACCAAATATTTCTGGTTTCAGATTGGAAGAATGGGATTGAAAAACGCTAGTTTTGAATCTAAAATGTGGAAATAAAAGGTAACTATCTTTATTCACATACCTTTATTGATCTGTTAACAGTAGAATGTGATGATTTTTTCAACTAGTCAGACTTGAGTCTCTGAATACCCTGAAGTATAAATAAAAATTCTGATATAATGCGAAGTTATTTATCATAAACCTTTTAGTTTTTATTTTACTAGTACTAAAAAGCACGTTTTGTTTCAGTTAAAAAATTGGAATTCTTCAAAGTGGAAGTACTTTGAATATTTCAAAAATGTGGACTCAACTGTTGATTTAAGACCAGTTTGGCAGTGCATTTAAGGTAAATTGTTATAACGATAATATTTGTTAATTTTTAAAGGCGTCCTTGCTCAGTCTTCGCATGTGGTTAGGACAATTTTAAATCAATTTATTGATAAATAACATGCTTAGATTTTTGGAAAATAAGTAAGGACAATCTTTTGAAATGATGGATAAAATTTGACACCTCTTCAGATGCCAAAGGCAATGTTGAGCATAATATTCAACTGATTAAACCAACAAATATGCAAATAATTCTTGCATTATGTAGATTAGTTCATATTTTGGGGCTTTTTTATTACAGATTTGGTCACTTTGGCTGGTCATCTTAATAAAAGCAGAGAATATGGCTTAAAATGGTGAGTTTTAATAAGTATATATTCTGTTTGTATAATTTGTTTATCTGATGACAAAATTAGACCTATTGTTGGTGAGGTATCTATGGCTTAATCTTTGCTGAACAAATTGATGCTGAGCTTCTCGAGACTTGTGCAAGAATTTCTTTCAACTAATGTACTTTTTATTTTCTTATAGTTTTGTTTCTTGAGGAGTGCAGCTATTCCTGAACATAAATGTAAGTGGTAGATTTTTGTTTGTAGGGAAGGTTTTTCTTTGTATATGATGACTTATTTGTCAGCCTTAGGACACTTCTGAACCAGAGTGATCTCAAAATTTCAAAACTGATGCCGGATTTCATGCTCGCTATGTTTCAGTACGTAGAACAAAGTCTAATATGATATTTATATTTTCAGGTTTCTTAATGGTGCGTCTTAGACAATAAAATGGAAGAGATGTGCAGAAAACCATACGATGTAAGGAGAATTTTGTAATTTCTGATTTTGCACAATGTTTGTCTTAACAAGTCTGGGATTTTTCAATGAGGAGACCGATGACGAGGCTGACTGGTTTGGTTCCTTCTGGATTTCATTACTGATCGCATGTTCTATGCTGATCTTTAGTGACCCAGTTGTTGAGCCGAACCTCCTTTGATGATTTAGGCATTTGTCTGAGATTAATCCAGATCTTTGAATTTATTTTAACACTTTTGGTTTTTGAAACAAATTATTAGCAACCCAAACTGATCTTAAAATTTAAATTACCAGATTCCATGTTGAACATGCTGTTAATGAAACGTAAATTAATGTGCTTGTTAAATTTTCAGGTTGGTGCACAGACGTCTCTCGTCCAAGATGATACTTGAAAAGTGCCGTGTGATGTAAGAACAATTTTTTTTCTACTAACTTGTTTATGATGTTTCACCACGTTTTGTATTAAGTTTTATCTGTGATTATAGTTGTCATATCACAGGTAAAATTTAATGACCGATGGTGTAATTAACCATGAACAATTCTTGAAAGTAAGGGATTTTTCAATGAGGAAACCGATGACGAGGCTGACTGGTTTGGTTCCTTCTGGATTTCATTACTGATCGCATGTTCTATGCTGATCTTTAGTGACCCAGCTGTTGAGCCGAACCTCCTTTGATGATTTAGGCATTTGTCTGAGAATAATCAGAGTGTCTGAATTTCAACTAACCCTTTCTTATCGTAAAGATATTTACGCATTTGTTTTTCGTTAATAGGATTTCCCTTCCAACAAATTCATTGGTCGTTCGCCTCAATTTAATGGTAAGTTTAGTTCGTATTGTTTTGTATTCATGCTTTTGAAAATGATGAGCAATTTCAGTTAAAGAAACTCTAAAAATCCTAGATTTTTAGTTTTTATGATATATTTAAATGCAAACCTGACAACACATTTGTAATTTAAGATTGTGTTTCTACTATCAGAGTTTTAATTTGCCATTTTTTCTTCTCTAGCTTTCCAACAATCATCGGTAAGTTGCAACGGAGAGCCACTGTTCCCTAACGTGTTTATGTTATCGTGATGAAATATGGCTAGAGTCCAGAACTTGTTATACAACGAGTTATAATGACGAAATTCCACCGTTCGTTATCATTCTGAACAACACTTCTAATGCTTAAATAGTAACGTTCTTTATTTCGACGGGATTTTAAGTTTTGTTAATTTTTTCAGGCGAAAACTACACATTGCTAAGGACCGAATTGTGGCTGTTGTGAAATGCTTTTTATAATAAATATTATACATAAAATGTACATTTGCTTACGTCTGTTATTCCGAAGTAAGGTGTAGTGCCGAGCTGTCCGTTTTGTTGCAGGAACTGGGCAAAAGTCTCTGACTTAAATTTAGAACGTCGATCTTGGAAGTTCCAACGGTGAGATAATACGCCAAACCAAATTTGAGATCTTGAATTACTGCAAGCATTGAAATGTTTAGGTCTTGAAATGTCAGGTCTTAAGTTTGGAAACTTATCTACAAAATGTACTTACTTATAGCATTGTCATTCTCTGCAAGTAAACCTGTCAACAACAACAACAAAAATTGGAAGTTCTGGTTTCATAAACTTAAACAGAATGTACAGGGTACCCCCAGACCTGGAATAGTCAGGGAAATTGGAAAAGTCAGGGGAAAATGTATTGTTTGGGATAAGTCAGGGAAATTGAATACATTACATATTATTGAACTTTTAAACTGAATTTGCTCGACTTTGGACACCATATGGTCAGAATGAGGGCAGAAGTAATTGGCCTTAATAGGATATTTACTAGTGATGGCAATTTTCGCATCTTGATGTTTGATCTATTTCGGCCCTTTTCACATCTGGATGTTTTATCTATAATATCTGCCCTTTTTCAACTTTGAGATTAGGGCCATGAGCGTCACGTGATTTGACCATGCGCAACACGCCCATGTCACGTGACTCGTGACGCAAAGTTGGTCAGGGAAATTTGCTTTCAAACCAGGAAAAGTCAGGGAAGTTGAAAAATTTATTTGTGGGGGTACCCCGTATAATATCTGCCCTTTTTCAACTTTGAGATTAGGGCTATGAGCGTCACGCGATTTGCGCATGCGCAACACGCCCATGTCACGTGACTCATGACGCCAAGTTGGTCAGGGAAATTTGCTTTCAAACCAGGAAAAGTCAGGGAAGTTGAAAAATTTATTTGTGGGGGTACCCTGATGTAGTAATTTGCGAGACACTTACCATGACAAGAATTTAGAGGCGCCAAGTCGTTTTCCCAAATAGAAAATTCTCTATCTTTCTGAAATTCCATCAACACCACGTTCCAAAAGCGTGTGGTCGTTCTGGCATCGTTATCTGTGATAACTGCCTTGGTCTGGTCTAGGTTTTTGTCGGCAGTGCCTGCAGTAGGAAAACTGGCATCAGAATGGGGCAACTCCTCTGTACTTAACTCTTGGCCAAAGAATTTCTCAATTTTCTTCAGATAGTAATCGTTATCGGATATTCTGAGAGGTTTGCTGATAAACGCCTTGTTAATACCATAATTTCGGATATCGCTCCATAACTCCTGTTCGCTGACATTGGTGTAACCAGTGAACAAAGGTGCAAACTTGGTCTTATTCGACATCTCGTTGTTGTTGTTGTTGCCTTCTGCAACCTTTTCTGCCGACTGTTTTGTTTCCTAGAGTGAGAAATTGTAAATGTGAATCTCGTCTGGAAAAATGCGTTAGTGTCGTCGGGCTCCTTATCGTGCCGTACCAGAGTTTTGGTTTTGTTAGCGGGAATCACTGTCTTGAAAAGAAATTTGTCAGCTGCATTGGGGATGTTGCCGTGCAACACGACGGGATTTGCAGCCGTGAATTCGGTCGATTTGGATGTTATTTCCTGTCCATCTATTCCATCCAAGACTACAATCTGTAATTACAAAGATCATTAAATTAATTGCGCTACACTAGATCTGTAATCAGTTAAACAGGTGCTGACCTTTGATTTGCAATCACACGATGAGCAGTTTATTGGTGCAACAATAATAAAAACGTCCAAAATGCCATCCATATTGAAATTGCCGAGAACTGGTTGACTGACAAAAAGAAGAAATATTTAATATAGATAATTACACTAGGGGTACTCAAACGAACTTTTCACTTGGGCAGTTGGGCTATCTGCATTTTGGCCCACATATGGGGCGCATGCACATTAGATTAAAGCAGCTCTGCCAAGGTCCACAAGTTGAGTGTCTTTTGTTGTTTGTTTGTTTGGTTGGGGAGCCCAAAGGCGACTAAGGCTGAAAAGGGCCCAACCGGTTGCAAGTTGGTCCTGTAGAGGGTCTACAGGGCCAACCGGGTTAGGTTCAGATGACAGAAAGGACGATAGACTGACTGGACACCAGTACCGAAGAACGCCAGTGTCTTTTGTGACGTGCACACAAAGGGCAGCTTAGGCAGGCCTTGCGTTTCCAGTTCAAGTCCTTAACTGCAAGTTGCTCTTGCAGTAAAAACCTCCTTTTTTCTCCAGCACTTCTACAAGGCCCATTGCAGTAGGTCCAGCCAATTAGAAGGGGAAGGGGCCATTTCAAAAGGAGGTCAGCACATGTGCTGAGTCCAACTAACTGCATGCATCTGCCAATTTTTTGGTGTCTGTTTGAGTACCCCTACTATTTAAAAAAATGCAGCTACCCAAGACAAATCTAAGGTAGAAAAACATTTTTCTGGATGCAATGGGTTGGACAATGGGCCTTTAAGTATTAAAGTAAAGGATTCTGACATCTTTTTCTGAGAATTTCTTCTGAGAATTTCATTGCTAATATGTACCTTATCTTAGATCTGTCATTATTATATTTCCACTTCATTCGCAAGTCGTTTGCGCCGTCTAGACAAATAAGTTCCTCCTTATTGTTCGTAAGCAGCAGGACGTCGCTGGCTTTAGCATCTTCATTTACGGTAATTGATTGTATGCTTCCTTTAGAGCTGAAACAATATATTATCACAAGGAGTAAAATCCAATGCATAAATTGCTTGAATTGGTTCAACACGTGCTTGCAATTCACCTGTAAACATTTCTGAAATCCGTACTGTAAGCATCCTCTTCTTTTTTATCTTTTGTAGCGCCTGCATACAGATCTTCTATGGATATCATAAGAACGGTCTCTAAAGACAGAAATAGGATTTCAAGAGTGAAGATGTCAACATTAACAGTGCTTGAGACTTAATTCTAAATTGATTAACGAAGCATGCATTCAAAAACCCAAAGTGGAACTCCATATTTAAGCCTTAGGTGCAAACCTGGGTTATTTTGTTGGTTAATGCCACTCCCATCACCACTCCCTAAAAGCAGCAGTAAAGATTTAGTGTTGTTTCCCAAATTATAGACTACTAAGTTAGGTATTTTGCGATAGCCAACCGATGCACCCGGTGCGAGCATATCGGGAAGAGGTATAGGTTGCCCTATGATCTGTCCATTACTGCCCGAAACCAATAAGAGGCCTACGTGCGCAACTTGGTCGTCGTATATTTGCCAAGAAGGAACCGTGGTAGTTTCGGCAACATTCCTAAATCCATCGTAGGTCATAATTCCAATTATTACAAAATCGTCCACGCCATCGCGATCGAAATCCGTGTCGGGCAGGGTGCAAGAGCGAGAAATTGCATTGATTTGAGCAGATCGGTCATCGTGATCGTGGAGGTACCAGAACGTGTGACCTGAGTAATAGAACATAAACATTTCCCTTCAATTAACGAGTAAATCCGAGCAGAAGCATCATCACGTTCGCTTAGGAATAACTTTCAAAGAAAAGTAAATTTCCTCGTAGCTCACCGTTGGAGGCATTTATAGTGGCTTGAAGTCCCGTGCTGCCTAATACGGCGCAATCGACTATTCCATCATTGTTGACATCGGTGTGACAAGTAATATCCAAGACATCAGTATAGAAAAGGCATCTCCAAGCTTCCTTACCATCTTCTCCTCGCAGCGCAATTACACCGCCTACAACTTCTTTAGTTTTCGGTTCTGTTACTCGTGAATGATACGATTTAAGCATGAAAATCAACATTTCAAATGGAAAATTTGCAGTAAACCCTTAAATAATGGAGGGAAATATGCCACACAAATATAAATGCTTTGATATTAATTGTCAAATCAAGGCATACACAAAGTCTTTGTTTGCTAAGTTTATTTTATCATGTAAGAACATTCCAATATCCAGATAACATTCCAAGTATATTTGCTAAGTAACCTGCATTTTGAAAGGGTTTACTAGAAATGGCATCACGAATACCTAATGCCGGTGCCTCGTGATCCAATCGTTGGAATGCGAGCAAAATTATGGTTTGGCTATTCCAAAGTTTCACAAGCTGAGGCTTGGACACAAAACCTATTTATAATCACAACGGTGCAATCGATTAACATTTCACAAATAAATATATCGGCTTAAAAAATTTTTCATAATGATAATAAATTACGAGCTGGAGATACCATAGTTATAAAATATATAATAAAAAATAGAATTCATTAATTACGTAAGGAAGGGAATGTGTTGCTCCATTCTTTCAGCTGCAAGGGCAAGGTTCGATGGCTATTTTTAACAATGCAAGGTGCCATGTGGCAAGGAATTAACCACAAAAGTGCTACCATGTAGGCCATGCACACGGAGATCGATAGTAGGAAGCAAACTTGTCTCGAGAGAGACATTTTGGAATTTTTATTAGGGGATTCAGCTTCGATGAAAGCAAGGGGATGCGGACTACAAGATCCAGGGTTGGAAACTCTGCTACAAAAATGCAGGGTTTGGAGATCATGCTGGTGGAAGGTATCAGGGGAAACTGCAGATTCTTCGTCTGCAGCAAATGCATCCGTTGAATTAAGATCTGCCTGCTGGCTGCTTTCTGGACTTTCTTCGTATACTCCTTCATCCTCGTCGCTTATGGCCTGTGGTACAGCTGTGTACTTATTTGATCTATCAGTGCGTGTGCCTAAAATATTCATATATATTACAAAATTATTTAGCAATAATAATAAAAAACTTATTCCTAACTGTAATTTCGAAAATCATTTAGGTAGGGAATTAACCTTTAGGGAGGCCATGCAAACTGACAAATTTGGAGGCAAACAGGTCCCTGAACACAGAATGCATGCCCAATCCGTGTTAATCACCAGGTGCATTCAAATGAATTTTCGTAAATTTGAAATATTGCACTATTTAAAAGGAGACGTTAAGAGAGAACGACTCTTTTAATATTAAATTAACCAGACTAAATTCCCACTAAACGTTATAATAACAAGTATCTGTCAATTGAGCTGTCAACCAGCTGTCAATTGAAACAAATAATAAAATAATGTGTACATGCACAACGATATAAAAGGTGGTTAAACTAGAAACAATCAAAACAAATTCGTGAAAATTACCTCGCATTGTACTGGTTAAATAAGACAGAGCCTTTTAAAACACATAGTTTTCGTCCAGTATTATTGTGTTGCCATTCATTTTCTAGATTTGCCGCAGGTCACAGTGACCTTATATAATGGATGAAGTGTAACGATAAAAATCCTGTACATGAAAAACCCCTGTTTTTCCGTCATGCGCAGAACAATTTAGTAACGTTTGGAAGCATTATAATTTGTAAACAGATTACTTCTACTGTATTAGCAATGTCATTAAGGTGGAATTGCACAATTTCCAAAAACCGAGCAAGAAAATCGTGAAATTAGACGAAATATACTACGGATCGTGGCTAAACAGGCTATTTTAAACTACTTCCGCGCATGCGTCATACTGCGTGCAGAATATTTTCATGTATAGGATTTTTATCGTTACAGCAACCCTACGCCAATTCTATTTAAAGAAAAATGAAGGATTAATGACGTTAAACATAGTGTTTTTTACTTGATTATGGAAGAATATGTTACTTTATATAAAATAGCAGTGAAAAAGTATTTTTAGACTTGCGTCTGTACTAAAAATATAAGGTATTGAATTCAATGCCTATGTGCTTAATGTTAGGCGAGAAATTCAACATGGACGATAAATCTTCATTACGGCTTCACTCTATTAACATTAGATAAGCGTATTCCATTCGTTGTTTGGTGTCGCTAGCTGTCAAGCACTTTATCGCAATAACTCCCATGATGCAACATTTAAAAACAAAAGAAACAATGTATCTCATTGTGGTTGAGTGCTTTCAGGAAATAACGTTTTAAGCTAAAGCGCTTTAATGTTTTTGCTATTTTTAACCACTGCTATTACATGGCGCCTTTGTTAGTAAATTCCCATGATGCAACGCTCAAAAACAATACAAGCAAAGAGTTTTAGCATTATATAAGCGTGTTCCTTTCGTTTTCAGGTGTTAAACTTACGACAGTTCTATTAATAGACGAAAAATGAAGACTTAGTGACGTTAATCATAGTTTTTTAACTTGATTATAATAGATTATGTTATTTTTTTACATTTAATGCCTATGCGCTTAATGTTAGGCGAGAAATCCAAAATGGACGATGAATCCTCATTACGGCTTCAATCTATTAGCATTAGATAAGCGTCTTACCGTACATTGTCAGGGGCCAACCCTACGGGTTATTTAAAGAAAAATGAAGGATTGGCGACGTTAAACATAGTCTTTTTTACTTGATTATGAGAGAATATGTTGCTTTCTATAAACTAGCACTAAAAAAATATTTTTAGAATTGCGTACTCACTTAAAATTTCTTAGAGTGAAGCCGTGATGAAGATTGATCGTCCATCTTGGATTTCTCACCTAACATTAAGCGCATAGGCATTAAATGTAGAAAATAACATATTCTATTATGACCAAGTTAAAAAACCATGGTTAACGTCACTAATTTATCATTT
Organism: Ophyiulus pilosus; assembly: GCA_033995625.1. Lineage (NCBI taxonomy): Eukaryota > Metazoa > Arthropoda > Diplopoda > Julida > Julidae > Ophyiulus > Ophyiulus pilosus. Next base: position 12,093 of record JAUJYV010001440.1, read on the forward strand.
TTGTATTTTAATAGAATTGTCGTAAGTTTAACACCTGAAAACGAAAGGAACACACTTATCTAATGTTAAAAACCCTTTGCTTGTATTGTTTTTGAGCGTTGCATCATGGGAATTTACTAACAAAGGCGTCACGGAGTATCAGTGATAAGAAACAGCAAAAAACGTTAAAGCGCTTTAGCTTACAACGTTATTTCCTGAAAGCACTGAACACAGCATTGCATACATTGTTTCTTTTGTTTTTAAATGTTGTATAATGGGAATTATTGTGATAAAGTGCTTGACAGCTAGCGACACCTAACAACGAACGGAACACGCTTATCTAATGCTAATAGAGTGAAGCCGAAATGAACATTCATCGTCCATGTTGAATTTCTCGCCTAACATTAAAGCACATAAGCATTGAATTCAATGCCTTTAATTTTAAGTACGTACGCAATTCTAAAAATACCTTTTCAGTGCTATTTTATAGAAAGTAACATATTCTCTCATAATCAAGTAAAAAACTCTATGTTTAACGTCACTAATCCTTCATTTTTCTTTAAATAGAATTGCCGTAGGGCATTTCAAGCACATTTCCCAATTCTCAAGGTAACTTGACACCATGTAATTTCTACCAATCTAAACAAGGGTTTCTCAAATAATCGTAGCTATAAAACCATTTTACATTTCTAAAACATAATGGGGCTCCTTAAATATATTTTGACATAGCACAAATTGAGAAACACTGAACTCTAAACAACAAAAGCAAAGACCTATCCAATTGGTATAACAAAATTTAAGTTTATTCAAAGTGCTAATTAGATTAGCGTTTGCTACCTTTATGTTTAACACGTTTTTTAACGATTGATCTTTTTTTCTTGGCCTGTTGCCTGTCTTTCTTTTGTTGGATTTTCTGTTTCAAATGCACCACTTTGCTCGCCTTCGTTTTCTTCAGTTGTGCCTTCTTTAAGTTTCGTTGAAGACCTTGAAAACTGGAAGAATGCATACTGTTAATTTCACGATACTGTCGCTTGATAAAACACTTCAGCAAACGAGGGATTTACTTTATTTTGTCCTCGTTTGTTAAACTTTCTTTTGGCTTCAATTTATTGACAGCACTTTCTTCATCTGATTCATCCTAATGGGATAACAAAGTAAACAAACCACAATTAATGCATGACCTCACTAAAAACCGTTTCGCACTTCAACTTTAGCTATTAAAAAACTGCAAAAGGGTGTGTGATGAAACAAATTACTGAACCTTATTCGGTCCAACAAGATAATTGTCTTTTCCTTGGAAATCGACATCCGTTATTGATGCAATTGTAACGGTATGGTTCGGAAGATCGTATGTAACAGGTTCGACTAAATGCTCCACTTCTGCAAGTACAAAATTATGCGTGAAAATACGAGCAGCTGCATTTCAAACATTGGAGAATTTTGAAACCTACCAGGTATGGAGCGCTGAGTATATATCATTGACTTCAGCATTTCTCTTTGCTAAAATGATGTAAAAACCGTTAAGAACTATTTTTTATAAAGCATGGCTGCAAAATATGTTATAATAATGCAAATTATTGGCACCTCTTCCCTGCGCTTCCTCTTTTCCTCTCTTAACTTTATGTCTAATTCGTCTCGAGCCTTCTGCCGCCTTTCATCCTTCCTCTTCTTGAATCCTTTCAGATAATCTCTGAAAAAATAAATGCAACATATTTCCAATTATTTTCAAAAGCCCTGGCAAACAAAATTTGAAGGCTCGTCAGGACTGGTGGAACCGGACGCATGTTGGTATATGGATCGTAGGCTCAAATTAACTGTTTCGGGGTTTGTTATCAGATTAGCTTCTTCCATGGCCAACATGGTATCCGGAGAAAAGTCCAAAGTAAATTTGGACGGTGACCGGGCCTCTACGCCCTGGAAACCTGCATCCAATTGTATGGTGACTCGAGGGTACCCTAAAGTATTTTTCGCAGATTAACCTATAAAAAGTGTCTGTTTAGGTCTTTAGGGTCGTTTGGTTAGGTTAGGTTAGGATTGATTAGGCTGACTTTCAGATTGCGTTTACAGCACACGAGCCCTCACGGGTCTCCGTACACTGAGGCGCAGGTTTCCAGGGAGTCCATTTGGGCAGACCGTCTATATACGGAGTCCTGTAAGGGCCAAATGTTATCTTTTTTTGGGGGTTAGGTCACTTGCTGGCTAGGTTTAGTTGACCCTTGGCTAACAGACGCTCCACCGAAAACTACATTAACCTTTACACGATCCAGTTTGTCAAATTTCCATTGCCCAGAAGTCCTGGAATCGATCATCCGATCATGGAGTCACATTACGTTCCAAGGCCCTCGTGGGCAGCTATACCGTATCGACAACTATCAATATTTCATTTAGTTTTGCTCATACTTTAGTCTGAAATTCTTTTTTGACAGTCGATATATTGACAGGTCTGGTTTTTTTTTAGGAAAATTTTACGACCAGACGACTTATTTCATACTACACACGCATTTGTAACTGTGGATTCCCACGTGCGCTGCATTCAAATCCAAAACTTCTGAAAATTCATGCTGCCCTTAAAACATTAAACTTACTTTCGTTCGTCTTCGTTGAAGACCAAATGGATTTTCGTTGCCCTATTTTTACTCTTCCTTCGTCGACTATTAATTTGATTTTTCCCACGAGCTTCGTTTGTGCGCGTAGCCATGTTGCATCCAAACTCCTCCTTCTGTCCTTCCGCACATGTCACATGACTAGTCATAGTTCCGTTGAACGACGAAGGCTGTGATTGGTCAAAGGCTTGTGACGTCAAGCTATTCTCATCCAATGGCGGGGGTTGGTTCATTTTATAACCCGCTTCAGTGGCAACATGGCTGTCAGTATAAATTGCAGCTGGTTTGGGGGCTGTGTCGTTCTAGTGAAAAATTCGCTAATTTCTGTGATTTGCAGTGTTTATCAGCAGCGGGAAACGGATAATCGATACCAGGACGAAGGTTAGGCAAAACTGAATTCGTAAATGAAAACCTTGGCATCGATACGATGAGAAAATGAATGGATTCTGCAAATGTTTGAAGCCTTTGAACCTGAGCATTAACCTTTGGAAGCTAATCATCTTGGTATAGACGAAGCACCACATCATTGCTGGCCTGATTTATGTAAATCAGGATGTCGTCGAGGTAAGCGTAACCCGCTGTAATAGCACTACGTATTCATGAAATACCAGTGCGTCGTGTTCCATCGTTGCTTACTTTTTTCAACCGGGTTGTAAGCCCATAGATTGATATGATTTTAAGCCTACAGGTAGCCTACAGACTGCCTACAGTGCATCGCACCGTAGGCTGGGCCATCCACGCATACTTGTGCTTAATGTTGAACTTGAGTATAAACAGGATCATCCTGTATCGTTTCATTCGCACCCTGTCATTTTAATGGCCGTTTACTGATGTAAACCAGGTGCGCCTACGAACATGACACCCTTCTCGTGAACAGTAGTTCACTTGTGTGGTTTGTTTCGTTTTGCATATGTAATGCAAATGGTTGAAACATGCAAATGCATTACTCGTGACCGACTGGTCAAACAATGAATGGCCCTTTTCACGAGATGTTGTCATCAGCCTGAGGGAAGTAACTTGATATATTCAAACTAGTGGCAAATTATTTCAGCTCCAATAGACATTGTTGACAATTGGTTTCTATTCACTTCATGCTCATTGACATTAAAAGGTTAATTATTTCTATTAGTGAAAGTGGTGAAAAAAATGTGATACTGGTCGGAGCTAGTTTCAATTAATGTAGTGCTGATTAAATCAGTCTGGCCACATAATTAAACAGGAAACCCAGTGAAGAAGTAGTGCACATCTTACAAGGATATCTATGAAAGACTTTTCTCACTCCTATTTAGATTACATTACTTTCACACATGTGAATTAAGTGGCAGTCAATAATTTGAGTGACTGATGAGTGTCTTTCTCATGACACTGGCAGAGAAATTAACTTCTGCCAACTATCATTATAGTGGATGACGAAGTGGATGTAATGTATAGCTAGACTATACAATCATTTCTTAAATGTTTATACACGTACTGGTTTTTTTTTCTAATTATTTCCTCTTGCATCTCACAAAAGAAAATCAGGGTGTGAAATCAAATCTATCCTTTGTATTTTTACATTTTAATGTTACATGAAACTTGAAGTAGATTTTCTTTCAAATCTCTTGTCGACATCATTGTTTTAAGATGACTCTGATACCAAAAGAAGGAAAGGGAAGCTGAAGAACTGAACTAAAGGGGAGAATTAATGTGCACAATTCATCTTATGCAGTACCAGTGGTGTTTACCAATTAACTTGCACGTTAGCAAACATGTAATGATTTTTCATGTCAGCATTTGTCTTGAATTTTCTGTGACGTGTTATAAGTGTCTGGTGACTTCCTGGTGATAGAACACAAAATCGTGCATATATATATAGATGAAAACTGCTTTCTATTAATTAACACATAGCCCTTCGAAAACGTGTTTAATTTTATCTGTAATTATTAGTGCATTTGATTATTAATACAAACGTTTGGTTAAATCAGTGTAATTACATATTCACCTGTGTAAAGAATACATTTTTCCTGTTAATTTTCATTCATACATTTGCTTGGAAAACGTGCAACGGTTAATGTAGATGTTAAAGTGACTGCTTGAATTTGTAATACAGTCGAACCCGCGTAATTGCACACCGGTTTAACGCACAGACCGGATAATTGCACCTATTTTCCATGCACCGAACTTTTGCCCTATGTTTTGTACATGATGTAAAGTTAAACCCGGATAAATGCACGTATTTGCAAGCCTCATTTGCAACTTTTGTTTGGGATTGAGCCAGGAACACTGTATTTAAGCAAAACTCGGATAATTGCATGAACAGGTTAATTGCACGTTTTCGGCTTGGCTGGTCGATGTGCAATTTCGAGTGTTCGACTGTGCAATTTTATACAAGCTGAAATGACTTGTCATTCTGGCAAAAATATGAAATTAACGACAGATTCAATTTTAACTCATTGCTTTTTTAGTAACATTATTTTAAATTTGAAAAAGGAAATAACATTTCCCAAAAATTGTAAAAGTGGAAAAATCCTATTTATTCGTTTTTTTGAGATTTCTTCTGTTGCCTGTGAGCATGAAATGTTTCACCTGAATTTCTCTTTACTCTTTCGCGTTACTCTTTACAGTCTATGGATGGTTAACCGATCAAATGAGCCTAATTTGCATGTCAATGTTGGAATAACTGATTATACATCCAATCGCCAAAATAATTTCTATAAACATCCTGTCTACCATTATTATAATGAAATTCACGAAACAGAATTAGCAGCTTAAATATGATGGATTTGGTTAAATTTGTCGTTTTCAGCATATTTAAACCAAACGTTTTTTTACAGATTGGATCGTCTATTTGTACTTTTGGACACTGGGTCATCAACTATAACACGTAAAGCTGCAGCTTTGCAACTAGGAGAAGTACAGAAATTGTATCCTCATGAGTTGTATAATCTGCTCAGCAAGGTAGTAATTTTAATCATAAATAGCTTATTATTCAAATACAGTGGACTCCCTCTATCTGAACACTCTCTAATGTGATCACCCCGGTATTATGAGCACATTTCGCCGGTCCCGG
>JAUJYV010001441.1:0-17722 GCA_033995625.1 Ophyiulus pilosus
TAAACATTATAAAACCCTACAATTCAAACTACCAGCTAAAGAGTTAATTAGATTGTATACATTGTGGGGATTTTAATGCACGGATACGTTATTCAGCTTGCCTTAATTTAATCCTCTAAAAGCCCAAATTTAGTCTACGAAGCGAGTACTTGGCCACTAATTTCTCGATGCACGGTTTGATTCACGAATGTTGTAATGATTAGAGCCAACAGCTTCTCAGATTGTATTAGATTTAAAACCTAATTAGTTACTTGATGGAAACTCTAATGGGTTCTTCTTCTCGCAGTCAATTGTTTTGAAAGTTGAAATCTCCCAAGCGTTGGCTTTTATTGATTTTCTCCAAAGTGGGGGGTACGCGATGATGCTCGAATATGTTGCAGGTAATTAAGTTAGTTTTAAGCAAATAAGGCCATCGCGTAAATGGAGTTTTTAAATTAGGCGTATAAAATGCGGAACAATGCTCTTATGGATTTACACGAAATTCCTGGTTTAAGAAACATTGACGGAATCTCCTTATGAGGGGCTTACGAATGAAATATTGATCTAAGATTCTAAGCCTAGTGTGCGAAGGACAGCTTGGAGCAAATTTAAAATTAATATATATCCATGTGCGAATAATTTAAATATATCAATGCAAAATTTCATAAATTCTATATGCATTTTTTCCTACCATATCTCTTAAATATGGGTATAAACTCCGTGTTAAATATTTACATTTTAAAGATAGTCTAATAAATTTAATTTGTCTGAGCATCAATCGATTATAATCGAGTGAGTCTTAAAATTGATAAAATATGATTGATTTAACCGAATTCAGAGTCAGGGGTAGTTGAATTTGCATTTCGGATTAATTTATACTCGGGTGCAGTCAAACCAAAATTACTGACTAAAGATTTGTTGAAATTAGGTTTAATTAAGTTTTAACGGAGCGAACTTTTGGTATGAAATAAACTAATAATAATTAGGGGTGGTCACGCGATTAATTTTAGCAGTTTTAAAAACGAAAGTTTCATAAAATCAGTTGAAATATTCCAGGTCGTGAAGACTCGCACACATCTCAGTCGGATTTACTATTTTTTTAATCGGCTAAAACTAATTGTGTAACTGCTCAAATTATGTCACTCAAATGTTACAATAGATATCTGCATGTATTACATATATCGCAATATATGCCAAATAATTATAATAGAAGTGAAAGTAATACTTACAACTGGTGCGGATAATTAGAGCCAAGATGACAATTGCGGATAAATGAATGGATGTTGGCATCTTCCTTCAGTTTTTGACACTCGTATCCAGGATTTTGCTTTCGGGAATTCCAGGGATTAAAAACGACTGTCAAATCTTGGTAAATTCAATAAAATTGAGAGTTGGAGTTGCTTTCAAACCGATAAAAATATATATTGCAGCAACGTCGTGCACGCAAATCCAATTTGGGTCCCTTTAAAGCAGCTTTTGACATGAAATTGTGACTCCTGCAATGGAAATCCTAAAAGTGAAGGCGGAAGAAGCCAAAATGTATAGCAGTAGCCCGAATGTGCGATTTGAATTTTTGATTGAAAATGTGAGTAGTGCAAAAGCGACGTTTTAAAAAGCCTTGTGCATCGCTCGAATTTGAAAAAAGGTATAGTGCAAAATTGTTTTAGCTGCGTGTTGCGGTGATAATCGATAAGGGAGATTTATGTGGTTGCTCATGGCAACCAATGTCCTATTGGCGATCTTTTTGTTTATAGGGATGCATTTTGCGAGCATCTTGAGTGATTTCTTGGATATGACAGGATGCACGCCCAATATTGCAACCGATTTTCAACCTAAATTAACTACTAATAATACCAGGGTGTCCAGTAAATGTACTGGAGAAATATTCAAGCATATTTCAGGTTCATCCTTTAAATTTTCAAGCATATTTCTTCGGGGTTCTTCCTTTATATTTTCAAGGATTTCTCCTGCGACTTAATTACCACAATATCTGTCAAAAGAATGACATTTTTTTAGGGAATTTAAAAAAAAAACACCAGAAATTAACAGAAATTTCCCCAATGCAGACAGAAAATTCAAAGCATAACTTGGTGTTTAACACCAATTTCAAGCACATTTCCTGACTTTCCAGGGTGGTGAATTATATGCTCGCATGAAAACTGTCTTTTGACCCACTTTTAAATTTTCAAGGATTTCTCCCACGACTAATTACCACAATATTTGTCAAGTCTGCCATTTTTTAAAAAATTTTAAAAAACACCAGAAATTCCCCCAATGTGGACAGAAAATTCCTTGGTATAAATATCAAAAATAAACTTGGCGATGAATGCTAATTAAAACTTAAAAATTGAATCATGGAAGTATAATTTTAAATTTTAAAGCTTAGATTGTCGGAATATATGGAGGATTGCATGCATTTAAGGCCGATCTCAGGCTTGAGCATAATTTTAAAAGGCTACGAGGTTAAGCGGTGTAAAACACGTTTCTGTCGATATAAACTATGACTAAAATTCGCTGAGCATTCAATAATTCTAAGCCAATAAGATGAATAGTTTTATTTCTGAATTTATTGACGTAAGAATGTGAGATGAAATGCCAAATATACTCGCATCGATGCAATTGCACATAGTACAACTCGTACTCAAACTTATTAGAAATGCGCAAGGGTAAAAGTATAAATTACATGTTAGTGAGTTAAAAAAAACAACGAAACTGCAAACTAATTTATAACAACACTAAAAACAGTAGAATTCAGATTAATCTGCACGATCATGGCCAATTGGATAATCAAACAGAAGAACTGGAAGACCACCCGAAAGTCTTCTCGTATGTACACAACTCTTTATCCCAACACATATAATATAAATCCACCAAATAGATCCAAATTTGATGTCAACTTAATAAAAAGAAACGATACAATGACGAGTTTTTAATGCAATTTACACGTGAAAAACTTACGTGAGTATTACTTGGCGCTCATTTAGTCAAAATTGATTTATTCTTAATTACCCATTTCAAAAGCTTAGATATCGAGAAAGTTTACAGGCAGTAAGACGCGGGCATCGGGGAAGTGCCCGATTTGTTGCTTTTCTTGAAATCGGTGTAAAACGTGTCGAGGTAAAATTCAGCAACGTGATTTGGAGCAAATACGCTTATAAATATACTTCTGTCGTTATCTAAAATGTTAGGCACTGAGTTTGTTTTAAAAAAAAAAGTTGATTTGTCACTTGCACGCATAACAAGCCAGTTGTTCTAATTGCATTTTTTTATGGATTGTCTCCGTGTATTTAAAAGTTCAATGTAGAAAACTGTGGAAGATTGCTTTGATATTCAAAAATCGGACGCCAGTAAAATCAAATGTGAACCGAAGCGGGAGTGTAGTCCGCTTCCCCTTTGAACCAATGCCACTGACTCGGTCGGTACTGAAAAAAACAAATTCAATTCAAACACAAACGCGTCTAATGATGTACGTTTCTACTCAGCGAAAGTTCATCTGACCTTGTTATTCAAGATAAAATTAAAAACGAATTAGGAAAAGTGCCAAAAAAACAGCACTTACTTTGATTATAACTTGACCGGACGATGTATGCGGGAATTTGTAGGCGTACATTATCCAACCTATGAAACCGATCACTAAGGCAACTACAAATAGGATCCCTATGATTCCTGCTGCTCCTATTGATGATTTTTCTGTTAAAAATGGAAAAGAATAATTAGTAAGTAAACAGAAGTCCGAGCTACAAAAACTGTTTAACTATTTGAGCATCTCTGACATAGCTCAAAAAATAGTCTTCTCTCGTACTATAAATATAACGAGCAAACTTTACGACAGCCCGGATAATTGATTCTACTTAACACGATTAGTTAATTTACACCATCTTTCATAGTATAAATTGCCATTAATTGAAAACGACGTCATAATGCCTAATTTCTTCCATAACTAGCTATCCCATCACCGTAGAATGCATTTATAACTTTTTATTTAATATTAGTGTTGTTAATTCAAGTCCAATCGGAACCAGGATATTAAAGTCAATACTTAGAACTATAATATTACGATCGACTAGCCTAGTTTACCTTTGATTTCACTGGCACTCCACATTGCATTTTTACTATCGTCCGTGTATTGCGCATGCCGAGCAGTAGTTAACTCTGGGAAATCTGTTACTAGCTCCTGATTTGGGAGCGAATCAGTTTTCTCTGATACTGAAGGATTTGGGATTTCAGGTGGGATGACATTAGTAGTAAAAGGTGAACTGGTGCTAGTTGAAAATGGGTGAAGAGAAGGAGGGGAAGGTGATTCAGTGATCAAAGAAGAATAATTCCCATCACCTGCAGAAAAGGAATGAAACCAAAGAGCCATGCTAGACTACATTTTAAAACATAAGTTCAAATAAAAACAAAATTAAAGTTAATGAGACGATGCTGGTGTCACGGTTAATAGCTTGACATAAATATGGATAAAAACTATGTTAGTGGGCGAAATCGAATGATACAAAAACCCAATTGTGTTAAAGTGTGAAAAAATAATGAGAGGATTAATGAAACCGAAACGTATTGCAAGTTAGTGAAGTATCGACATAGCAAGATTTGCTAGGATTTGTAATATTTACATTTTAAAAATGCCAATGACGATTATTTGAGTTTACCCGAACAAATTGTCAGATGTCGACCGCAATCGACGTATCGATTTTAAGACGTTGGCATTATAAATTATTATGCTACGTTACGTTATTATAGAAAATCACATGTTGGATGTTTGGTATGTTAATGCGTGCTGAAGTTCATTCCACAATATATAGCATTTACAACTCATTGCCAGGTTATTATTTACACGAACTTACACAAATACACTAAAGTCAACCACCGTAAGTTTACCGATGTCTATAATACAAAAAACACTTCACCTTGGTCTTGGTCTGTGAGCATCGAGCTATCCACAGGCGTTACTATTGAAGGCAGAGGGCAGGTCATGTCCTCTGGCACCTAAAAAAACTGAATTTTGTACAAAACTGACCCAAATTTTGCAGAACGTTTCAACCAAACAATGACTCACCTGGGTAGTTTCGCAGCCTCGCATTAACCAGTCGTGCCGATGACGGTCCATTCCATCGGAGCACCTACTCGCTAGCTCGCACCACGTACATTCAAACCCAATATTAGATTCCAAGCACGATTCGCAATCTTTCATGGATATGCAACCTGCAAAGACAGATCAAGACAGGTTAAAACATTTTACAGAAACCACATTTGAAAATGTGGGCTCGGATGTTCTTACTTGGAAGCGCTGTTAAATATACGGCAGTGAGGTTCGCTATGTGCTCCTTTTTTATCTCAACCCTATGATATTCGTAGATGATTTTCTTCTTTTGAACTGTAGCACAAAACCAACAAAAAAAGTTAATTCCGCTGGACAGCCAAATAAAACTCAAACAAGTTAAGTAAAATACTTGCATAAGAAAGCTCTGTCGATTATATAGGCATCCGAAACTCCGACACGGACTGGATGTTCGGAATCTGGTATTGCAGTTACGGTCACCGGTACCTAGAATTAGTTCTTTAATTAAACAATGCACGGGGTTGGAAATGAACGGAGAAACGGCTTTAAGTATACCCACATCTTTGTAAGCAAAAACAATATCTCCCGTGTTCCTAAGACGCACTTGGAAGGTGAAGGATCCAGCTGTCAAACAATATGTAGGGGTTAGCGAGGATTTGAGATAACTTGAAATGTGTGGATGGTGGGGATATAAAGAGCAGGCTTTTGAATTTCTTCTAAGCTTACCGGTTTTATAATCTTGCAGAACTGTCTCGACCCACTGTACAACAAAGTCCGTGCCGTTATCCGCGTATTTGATGACAGACTTGTCGCTTAGACTCGTGTCAAAATTAGCCATTAGAGGGGCGATGTATTGAGTCGATGCGAGCCAGCTGTGCATGTAATCTCCCAAGTAAAGGAAACCTGTGGAGGAAAATAAATTGAAACTAGTCATCGAAAACATCCTTTGACACAACAGGAACTTAGTTTCGAAAGTTGTGGATTTATCATACGAGGAAGTATCGAAATCGGAAATTAAAATTTTGTTCGCTGCGGACATCAGGAATATTAGAGCATTTTGTTTAGTTGACTCTACTATAAAGTATGGTTTAGAAACCATTTTTGATTTCGTATTATAGAATTAAGTGCGCCAAAGACACGTGTAGTTACCTCCTGTTGCGATGGTGGCATTTCTTAAAGTGTGGCCATAGAACGGGAAATCAAACGTGAGCGTGACAGTCTGTAATAGAAGAAGATTTGGTGTTACTTTTTTGGTTTTTACCCTGAATATCATTCACAGAGCACTAAATGTTGTATGGCCTTACGGCAGCACGTCGATAAGATTTTGACAGCATTTCGTGCGTGATGACTTTCCCATTTATCATCGTTTCGAGATCTACCCAGAACTCATCGATGCGATTAGGTTCCGTAACCACCGTGCTGTTGTAATAGGAATGGTGATCCTGCAACACAATTTGAAACATTAGTGCATGCCCATCGGCAAGAGCATGACGGAATGTGACAGGGTTAGCGAGTCATGGATTGCATGACAATCTGATATGGTCTTAACTCTTAAGGTCGCAAAGATACGAGAAAATCCCAACTTACGTGCACCACCTTGGGTCGTTCACCGAGAGTGTCATTCGTAAACTCCGCTATTACTTCATCGTCGAATTCGTCTTTCGTGTCATCGAGAGAGAGTTGCGATGCATTCTTCTTTGCTAAACCAGCCGCTGCTTCTGAAGGCACCGATGCGGAATTCTTATCCAATTTCTGGGCTATTTTTGCTTCTGTAGATTTTATTTTCCCACTACTCAAGTTATTACTATTTGATACTTGTCTCCTATTTCTACTATCTTGTAGTGAAGAAATGTGCAAATGTGTACTATCGGAGAACCTACTAAGATGATCTGGCTCAATACCTGAAAAAAATAAGAAAAAAACGTCACTATCGACAAGGATAAGACGCGATTACCGTTAAACAACATGAAAATGGACATTTCGAATCTTTAATTTTAATTCAGACTAGCTATCGAATGATGCACATGTCGTAACAACACTCGGAGCAGTGTTTTAAAACGGGCTACTCGCAGAAATCAAAATAAGTTGTTTATGATGTGAAACTATGGTAAACAATGTACAACTTGCAAGTATCAATTTTGTTTATCTAGTGCATTTCTAGTGACTGACTTGCACTTCAAAGTCTATCACCGTGCTCGAAAACATAAATCGTCATGTTAATTAATTTGCCATGCAAACTGACATTTTAAAACAACATGGTTGGAGGCTGTTTGTAATGCTGGCTAAATGTTGTATCTTTATTTGTGCACCGAGTTAGGTGGGGTAGTAGTAACGCTGTCGGTATTTTATTCGGGAGACCTGGGTTCAATTCCCGGGTCGTCTACCCATGACTGTGGTTTTCGAGGTTTTCCACAGTTGTTTCCATGCAAATGCCATGATAGTTCCCCTTCCTCTCTTCATCTCCTCAATCTATTACAAATTACCAAACAATCCAAAAAAAACACATCCAAAATTCCAACTGGCAGGTGGGCCGAGTCGCACAATGCATGTGCGCTTATTATATTTTTATTAATGCTGTACGATGGTAACACATTGGCAAAGTAGATCTGAACCAGCCAGCAACTGGTGATAGTGCTATGGAAACGCTCTTTATCCCTGGGCTTAATTTAAATTGCCTCCACCCATCGAACATAGTACATTTTAATGAGACGTATACAAATGAAGGCCAACTCGAGTCATGGCCTTGCCTAATCGAGAGCTGCGCAACAGATTCAGGAAGTGTTTGATATATTCGCAACATGGGATATATATGGTCGGGATTGCAAACCACTGTTCTCGAGAACATACTCAACCGAGAGTATGACACAAAACCACATTAACAAAACTTGAAACTAATCTCCCTTCACGATCAATATGCTTATTAAGTCGTTGTCATATAGTCTAGTTTTGCCTGACAAGTCATGCGAAATTCCTTTCATGAAGTATTGTTGGCCAATTTTAATATTTTTATGGCACGTACGTACATTTGAGACCACAAACGAGGGCTTCAAAGTGTTGATAACATGTCAAATCTTTTCTTCCTGTCAAATTTGTGTGCACAGGGTGGCCAAAAGGATTTTCCATCACATGTCAGGATTTTTAATTGATGTTCTGCAGAATTAGTAATGGACCACTGGGTCAAAGTGGACAGGTCAATTTTGAATGGCCCATAAAGCCAATATTCAGTTGATCAGTTGATTCAGAGCCACATGAGTGATTTATTTATTTATCACATGAAAGCATATGGCAGTAATTGGTGAAGAATACTGCGACAAATTGGTTTAGGTCGCACTGCTGCTGCTGCTGTGGCTTCTGCCCTGGAATTTTCCTAAGTTCAAATGTCAAGGAGTAACATGCTGCCTTACAAAACTTTAAACTGTTCTTAAATAACTGCTTAGACTGAGGTCCGATAAAGTTATCGTTTCAGATTACAGTGACTCTGGTCTTTCGGGTTTCATGGTTCAAGGAATATAGTTTGACAAGCAATATGATTCCAATATCACGGGGGTTTTTTTTACTAGACCTAATCTGCAGTCAGGCCATCGATCAGCACCTAATATATAATATTAGACACGAGAAATTTCAATAACTCAAGACTTGCAAACCCAAAAACTTGCTTTTTCAAATAAGAATAATTGATAAAACGGTGATAAGCAGTCTGATAAACGTACAATATTTATTTAAGGCGGATTTTTTTTTTTTCCTTGTTAGTTCAATTTTTGTTTATTTTAATGTTAGTGATGACAGCTTATGTATCAGCGAATTCGTCTGACATAAAATATTGGCCCACCATTTCCAAAGTCCATCCTTTTGAAATTCTGTTGCGCAGCAGACCTGGACTTTAGTTTAAAATACCGTAAGATTAAGCTTCCTAAAACTTGCAGCAGTCTATAATTAACTTAAGTTTTACGCAACGTGGAAATAAGCCCCGTGATTATGGATCATCATAATACTATATGATGGTGACAGATTTTCTATTGCATGGGATGTCCCATTACATATGCACAGGATATACCACCACATACGTGTAATTAGGCACGGTGAAATTAGAGCTTTGGTGCTAAAATTTTGATGGTGCAATCACCCCTCGTAGCCTCGAACCTGTATGCTGATGATAAACACAACACCTGAATCATGTAGCAAACATGTCTGCTCGCAATTTATGTTGATGATCAGTTTGATGTCTGCATGTGCGGATCTGATTTTTGCGTGCCCTATATTTCCAGACAAAACATGAAATCTGGTAAGGCCATTTCAGTTGCACCCAGATGTATTTTAAACATTTTTACTGTTCGTGCACTCGATGAACAATGTAGCCCAAATGATTTAAATTTTTTTTTTTTTGATAAGAAACCTGGTAGGATATTCAAAAGATGAAAAGGACAAATTAATAACTCGGCGAAGAAAAGATATATGCACATTAACAAATAATAGCACTTTGTTTAACAAATGCGGCATGCAGAGAGCAGTAATTGTCTATTTCCTTTTGGTTTATTTTTGAACTCAGATGAGGAAATGTCACTTTTGACTTTCCATCACGTGATTTTTATCACTCTTAATATATTTATAACAGACTTATTTAATGCAACTGTATTATGCAATGAAGTGAAAAGAAATTAAGCTAGCCCGCAATTGTTTTCTACGCGTCTAGAAAGTGTGTCTGAAAAAAACGTCAGTTGATTCTTTAATTGTTTGACGATGAAAACTTAATTATCAAGTGTTTCTGATCTGAAATTAAATGCAAATTTAATACCTAGACAGGATTTTAGCTCCATGAGGTCTGATAACACCTCGTAATTTTAATATTACATTCGGTAGTGTCGGTACTGTGGGAATACAAGTCGGCCATAAATAAAGATGTCAGTGAATGTTTTCCTTTAAATTTCTTGGATATAATTACAGATGTAATTAGTCATTATGACTAATAGTTCAATGTGTCGTAAAGAGTTTGAATTAATCGAAGGTAATTGGAAGTCTGGGTATCGAGAGTGGATAATTACAGATCATTTTTGATATGGGGGGGCTGTGAGTAGAATTTGAAATATATTAAAGTATGAACACCGATTTTATAAGACCTACAACAACCTACTCAAGAAATGTTAATCAACTTGAAATGAGATACTTCGTGGGCACCCTGTAGCTAAGCAATATATACTATTAATGCACCTCGAATTGCATAGACCAGACAAAGTTTACGCCAATAAAACTTTGGTCTGCTGCAAATTGATTATTTTACCGTGACAAATCTTGATACAAAAGCACCAGGCATTGATACAGAAGTAAAACTTCATTATCATAATTTGTTGACTGTTGACATACAGTGTAGGTGGTCCATGCGCAACACCCATCGAGGCTTGCCACGGTTTTACAAGCCCCTTTTTAGCATATTAACGACAACGAAGCACTAGATATCGACTATAACGAAATAGTGGGCCGAATGCCCATCTGCTAGGCTCTAAATTAGCAAACTTCAGCATTTAAACTAGGAATATGCATGTGCTTAACAAATGTGTTTGTAAAAGACCATTTGACAATTGCATACAGCGGGAGTTGCGGGAATCAACGTATGGAAATTAGAGCTGCGTTTATAATGCAAAAAGTACAAGTTTTAATTACCGTATTTCTCATAATTGTCGTACGTTAACGAAGCACAAGTGCAGACAAAACAAACATATAATAGTAATCCTTGAAGCAAACTTCTTTGTGAGCAAGCCGCCATTTTGTGGCTGAACGGAGCCCCTTTGGCTCTAAGCTATCCGTTAACGCAGCTCGCTATGCTTTAAAATAATTGGCACGAATTAAAACTCCGCTACCAAACAGGTTGGGATGCAGCAATTTATTGATGTAGGGAAGGAAGGATCTTGTGTCAAAATGGGACTGAGCTGTGGACTTACGGAAATCTGGGGGGTCCTTCTTTCTGCGTGGGACAGATTTAGCGTGCCAACGTCTTTACTTACCTCAACTTTAATGGCGGGGACGGAAAAACTACGCATGCGCACCTATTTAGCTAGTTTATTTGGTAGCTCAATGCGTGGCTCCTCCCTTCCCGAGACATTAAAGTTAAGGTAAGTATAAAGACGTTGGCATGCGAAAACCGTCTATTATAGGATTTTGGATACACGACGCTTACAGGATTCCGTACAGAACTATTCAACGCCCGGAGCTACGGAGCCCCGTGATGCCGTAAACACTAAGTTTCATCGCGTTGTATACACAATTAATTCTCGCTGTATATGCAGTTTTATGCATTAAAAATGATTTCTAAATATTGTTTATCGTAAAGACATGTATTTCACATGAAGTATTTTGATAAGTTCTTTTGATAGGTTATATCGGCGAAAAGTAACTAAAAATCTAATTTGGCATTGCCGGGATTCCGTACAATAGCATAAGTGAATTAGAATTGCACGTTGTTCTAGAACGCTCGATTAACGTGCAATTCGAACATTTGAGTTATGGCATTGGTAAGTTTGAGGCGTCGGCAAAATTGTATATATTCTGTTTATCGTTCAGTTATTATGTCCCAGAAATTTAGTTCCAAAGCAGAATTAGAGGATGACCCGTTTAAATTCGCGTTCAGATATTACAAAAGAAGAAAAAACCCTCCTGATTTATCAACGATTATCAATGTCGACGTGCCACAAAGTTATGCAGTAAGTATACACGAGCTGTTTAAAACACGTGTATCTTCGTAATTATTGTTTCGTTAACGTTGGATGGTTCATACTCTCTAATAGAGAGTTTGAGCAAACCAACGTTAACGAAACGATAACGAGAAACAGCGCTGGCGGACTGGAATGTCAAGGACTACCCTATGCGAAGCATGGCATTCCAATGCTATTCCGGACTTCCCGCGCTGTTTCTCGTTAACGTTAACGTTATCGTTATCGTTTCGTTAGCTTTGGATGGCTCAAACTCTCTAATGTTAACCTAGCGAGTGACGTAACCTAGTCCATTCAAACCCCAAAAAAGACAACATACGGCCTTTGCAGTACTTCGTACAATTTTGGTCTCTCTCCAAATAACCTTTGAGGTTTTATCTAGATAGTCACGTGATGACGTCAGTGGCCAAATCCGTATGTCCAATCATAGCCCTCCCCTCTATATAGAGGGGGTTATGGTCCAATAGAAGAGAAACTAGACAATGGTCTTGGCCGATTTTTAAAGGAACTGCCCTTGCTGGCATTTGCTTTGCAAGACACCAATTTGATTATCTTCCTATGTTGGGATATGAATTCTCAGAGAATTGTTTAAGGTCTAGTTTTGTACTTCCTACATAGGTAATAAATCCTCAATTAATTTTGTACAAAACAGTTTATCCAATTTTGATCATTGCAACATGTAATAGTACCCTGGAGTGATGAACCAGACTAATCGTCTGAAAGTACTTTTAGATAATTAGTCTGGTTCATCAGTTAGACTGTTAAAATAACAGTAACATCAAACAATATTAAAAGGCTCAAAAGAGGTATGATCACGATAAGGCAATACTTATTAGAGGATTTTCAAATAAGTGGTATTTTTTTTTTGGTAAAATGTGGGTATTTTATGTATTGTTATTTTAGGGAAGTTTCTCGTCCTGTCCAGTCCATGTGGATTCCATGCCAAACTTAAAAAACTATGATTTCGATTTATTGGGCTTATGTCCGCCAGAAACTTGGCGCGTTTTTTCGTTATCGGCTACCGATGGTGAGTTATTCCCCCTGCTCGTAACAGTGGCTGAAATTGACTTAAAATGGCACGTGAATAGATGTTGTCCGTGTTCGTATAGGCTTATGTTTCATTCGGAACCCGTTCTCGGCTGCCGGTCAAAGGATGTGGATGAGTCAATGCGTGCAGAAGTATTCTTTGAAACCAAATAAAACTAACGTGGATAAATGTTTGACTACAGACGAGAGTATTTGGATGAATCACAAAATCATGTAACTACTAAACTTGTCGGACGTGTTCGTTGGATGGTTATGCTATTATTGATGCTGAAATCGTACCGTTGATAGGAGTGCAGATAAATTGGAAAGCTTTTTATTGAAATTGCGATGGGCAACGCTTGGCTATCAATACAATTGGGACGATAAGGCGAGCTATTTGTCATCTTTTGCGCTTGTGGAAATTATTTCTCTTCAGAAAAACAGGTTTTTAATCTTGAAATCGTCAATTACGCAGGTTTACGATTTGGAGAACTCGCCCGAATTTCCCAGAGATTTGAAAGAGCTCTCCAAATGTATTACCGCGGTGCTAGGATTCGAACATTATTCACCGGAGGCTGCGATAGTTAATTATTATGCTATGGATTCAAAGCTCGGCGGTCACGTAGATCGCTCCGAATTGGATCATTCGTCCCCTTTATTGGCTATAAGGTTGGAAATCTTCCAAATTTATGCATTTTTATCACGATTATGGCATTTGTAAGTTTTATTTTGTCGTTTTTTAATAATTTGTTTTCAGTCTTGGTCAGTCTGCTGTTTTTCTTTTTGGTGGAGAAACAAAGGACGTTAAGCCAATCCCTATTCTTATTCAAAGTGGTGATATTATGGTGATGTATGGTCCTTGTCGGCTGTTTTACCACGGTGTGCCGAAGATTTTGCCGACAATTAATCAGACCTGGACTAGTGATGGTGTTACGAAACACGAAAACGATTGGGATTTAGTTGCTGAATATATAAATAAGTTTCGCATTAATATTAATATTAGACAAGTTTTTCCTAGATGACAAGGATCCACTTTAACTTGTTAATAAAAAAAACGTCATTGTTATATTTGCATTATGTTTCATTTTAATAAGATGTTAATTGCTAGTCACGTGCTTCGTGATGTGGCAAGAACTATTCATCAGATCAGAGTGTATGTGGAGAAATCGTGAATAAAAGTTTAAAAACATTTCTGTGTCTTTATTGAATTGTTTATTTGTATGAAACACTGATTGCATCATAAATTATATGGTAATTACTGTATTTCTGAAGAATGTGACGATATGTATCCTGTTATGCTAAGGACGGTAACATTAATTTTAATAGTGACATATTAAATTGTCTCGACATTTTGTCGTACATATGGGCTTTGTTTGTTAAGACCACGTTTTTTTACATTTGTGCGGGCGATTTATACCCTTGGCTGCCTGTGCGTCCAAAAACTCTTGCTCACCCACTCGCTATCTTGTTTTTTTTGCGCAAAATTTAAAAAATTGTATATTAAAATATATATAATGAGGGGAGATTGGGAGGCTGAACATGAAAACCGACTTTCTAAGTTTTATTTTTACTTATTTCCGCATTCATTTGATGATTTTTTAGTAATGTCATTCAAAAAGAGCGCCTAAGAAATTCTATTAAAATTTCCTCATACCCCATGATCATTATCTTCGTACCCCCTTTTACAGATGTCCATACATTTTTAAATTTACTAAACTGGTAGTGCAAAATCTAAAAATGCGATTTATCAACTCAAATTATTTGTATATGCGTTTACTTAAATCTCAGAACCCGCTTTAAAAAAGTCCTTACATAGGAAGTTAAAAGGAGATATCAATATATCCTAGAAATTACTACAAAAATCTATTTTTTCTGTTTTAAAATTCTTAACTACCATAAATTAAACAATTAAATGAAGAGTTTCTTAATTTGTATCGACTCGGGGGTAAATTACTGGGAATGCGTTGTTTTTCAAATTATACGATTCAAAGAATGCAATGATGTTGACGATCGAGCACGAAGATCAAAATAACTAATTTGGAAATTTAAATATTATAAGATGCCAAATTATTGCCCAATTATTTCACTTTTGACTGCAGAAATTAGGTATAAACATTAAAATGCAATCACGCAAATCTGACGTTTTTAGCAATGTCTAATTTTTGATTTCATCGCTAAATCAAAAATTACCATCGAGTTATTAAAATAACACTTACTTATTCATTATTAATTGTATTGAAATGTGACGTCACACGCTAATGATATTATGACTTCATGTTTTGGTTCTGTTTAGTGAAAATTCTCGCAACTTGGGTTGCCTTGAAATATTGAGTTAGTCGGATTAGTGACGTCGGTGTGTTATAAAATTGAACACCCCACGTGGTATGACGCAGTCGTGCAGTTTCCTACAAAAAAAATAATTAAGGGGCTTTGGGGCTGGCTCGTAGTTGGACCATGCAGAGTTTAGGGAATTCTGGTTAAAACTCTTTTGGAAAAAAAAAAAAAAAAAAAGTGGACATCGAGGGAATTTGAAAGCTTCATTTTGGCACGAGCCTTTGCAAACGGGCTAGAGTGGACGAATCGATAGTCGTAATTGAATTAAAATGCCCGTTGTTCATCGATTATTCAATACTGGGGATAATTGTGCAGTAGTTTAGGGATAAAAAAGCGCTGTATCTGGTGCGGTTGCTCCCGCTCTTTGGCATCGCATCCACGCGTTTCTCCGATGCTGCTTCCTCCTCCTCCTCCTGCGTTTCGTGCATCGCATGGATGATGCTGAAGGGAGTGCACTGCTGCCGCTGCTACTGCTGCAATATCTTTTCTCGTTTATTCCGCGAGGATTGGTGCTCGAAAATGAAGCGTTTTCCACCATCTTAATGATCTTGTTCAACTCGGTAGCATTCACTTCGCTATGTAAATACGCAGAGCCGCGCTGGTCAGTCTCTCGTAGGACGTTGTTTTTTTTGCCTTCGGACTTTGGCTCTTATTACGTGATGCCGGTTGCAGATAAACGACTCGTCGGGCGACACGATTCAAAAATGGAAGTATTGGCCGAGGAAATTGTTGTTCAGTGCGGTGCATCGAAATAAATTCTGCCTAAAAAGCTAATTCCGAGATTATAGCTCAGGTAATAAAATAAACACATTTGGAAGACACAATTCGGAACGAAAAATGCCTGTTCGAAGAGGGCACGTGGCGCCTCAGAACACCTTCATCGATACCATCATCAGAAAATTCGATGGCCAAAGTGAGTTATTCGCTTTTTTTTAACATTTCTGCTTTTTATTTTTTATATTTTGTTTTTTTCCGATTTCCCGTTATTTATCCTACCTGACGTACCTATGCAGTTCGTAGTTTGAAATTGACCTACTTGCAGTTTGGCAAGTTGGCATAGTTGTGGACGTTTTTGTGTTCCGAAATTAGTGTGGGCGTGTAGATTGTGTTTCGAACATATGGCTAGAATACAGCTCCAGCTTTGGGCTTTTGGCAGGTGCACGGGGTCTTAGTTTAGCACTAATCGGATATTGGTTTAATCAATGAATTAATTACATATGCCGTCAAAGTTTGACCAAATAAAAAAGGATGTTGTTCCAAGATGCCGTATTTTCGTTTTGCACTTGCTCGGGCAAACTGCACGTGCGTTTCGTTTTACACTCGCTCGTGCAACCTGCACGTGCGTTCCAATTGCTTCTTGTTCTTATTTTAAATTGTATTATTAAAATTTGATTAAATGCATTTATTTAAAGTCTTGCGCCTATTTCCAAGTTTCTCCTTAGTTTATTCCAGGTTTTGTTACTCCTATCCTCTTCGCCTTTATAAATTATAAGTATTTTACGGATTTAAATTATATACGCATTGCGTTCATCGTCGAATAACTTAACAAAACCTCTGCAACTGACTGTCGTAATTGCCTAGTTGGTTAATGTACATTTTTTTTTTTTTTTTTTTTTTTGAAAAAAAGCCTAGTCCAACTAATCCAACAAATGCTTTCATATGCACGGCGAGGATATAACTGAGCAAACAAATGTATAATGAAACTACTAGAAGCTTGGCAGGTTTCCATGGAGTGTGCAGTTAACTTTCAGTTTCCAATAATTGACCACTCATGGTGATGATGCATCTGAGTTATTTTTATTTTTCAGCTGATTAGCAACTGCATCATGACGTAACATTATATCCAAATTCGGTGGTTAATACTACTAAAATGAGTTTGATGATGTTTAGGTTGCGTTATTTATGAATGGTTGACTGTCCCTGAATAGCAATTTGTCACTGTCTGATACGGTTATGATATCACGTTAGTTTTGGATATTCCCTCTCAAACGTTATTGCCATTTTATTGAAAATATCAATCTAAATCATGTTAGAACAATGTTTGACTTAATATCTGGACAAGATTGCTTTCGAGGCATTTTTGCCTGTTGTCACTTGACATTTTTTTTGTTAAGTTATCTTGTTTATACAAGGATCGCACTTGAGTTTTGCTGTCAGACGGTGTGTTTTTTCCCTGTTGAAAGACAACTTTTGCTAATGTTCAAATCGAAATTATAAGATGTAAAATCAATGAACCAATATTTTTTACTTAGTTATTTTAATCATTTTCGTTTGTTGTATCTAATTTTAATAACTCGATCGCTGTTTGGTGCAATTCGCCATACATAATTAAGTCGAAAAGACGGCGCCCAGTGGCTTTCCTGTCATGCAATTACGTATTTTTGGCTGGTGCGAATTAGGTTTTAGTTGGAAAATGCGTGGGTGCAGATTTACAAACGTGATAAAGTGCCATAAATTAAAAGGGGTTGTGTCAAAAAATTTCTGTTCGCATGAAAATAGGGGGTGAACTAGCAAGAACTAATTTAATGTTTCTCTGTAAATGCACGGTTGTGATGTGATTGCAATTATTTAAATTAGGATTTTTGTTTGCATAAATAAATAAATATGAAAAATAATTTGATTA
>JAUJYV010001442.1:0-17713 GCA_033995625.1 Ophyiulus pilosus
TGGGCGTGTTGCGCATGCGCAAATCGCGTGACGCTGAACTTTCAACGTCAGTCGTCTCATTGTGTATTAGGCATAAGATTAATTGCGTAAACATCCCTATTGTAAAGTTAACTGTGAAACTACAGATTTAATTTCAATGTGATGCTTTTATTCCTTTCTAACTGAACTTCCATTTTTTTCCATTGTACTCTAACGTGCCACTCTGCTTATTGCAGACCACTATTGATACCATTTGAAGTTGCGCACAATTTGGAAGTTAACACATTTGTATAATCATTTCCTTAAAATGCAACATATTAAGAAAAAATGTAGCCCTAAACTCCATAAAAATATGGTCCTTACAATCAGATGAAAAAATATAGCATTTTAAAACATTTTTATTTCCAACAAGCATAAATATATTTTTTGAAAGCTGATCGTTTGTTCAGCTCAGGGCAATTTCACTGCGTGATGGATGGTATAGACCTGGTACACACCCGGAGTAGTAAGACTCACCTTGGGGTACCCTGGGGAGAGTCCCCGGTTGCGAGGGGCATCCACGGCTCCTCGTACCTGAGCGTGGGGGTTCCTGCTAAGCCCTGTTTCGGCAGGGTGGAGTCAAGTTTACATTTTAAGTTTCCAGGTTTAAATCTCTTTGAAATTCTGCTTTTTTAATTATTGGTTTGAACTTTGAAGTAGTTGTAAAATTAGTTCAAAGTATGAAATTTGTGTAAAAAGTATGAAATTAAACTTATAGAGAAATTGAGCCAGCCAACGTTAGCATACGACCTTTATACTTTCTTAAATGGAACTTAAAGGTGTAGAAGTCTTACGAGCTGGGTATCGTATTTCTACAAAAAAATACCAGGCGAGGCTGGGTAACAATTTCAACTCTTTTTCTCCCAAGATCCTAATCTTGATTTCGTGCTGTTTTTTTGTTGTTGTTTTTTTTGTTTTTTTTTTGGGGGGGGGCGGTGTTTTTTCTATAGAACGATACGATTCCTGGGGCGAGGAACACGCTCTTTGAAACTATCTGATTTTGGCCGTCGTAAATTGTTAATAAGACTGATGTGACACCTTTTAAGCTTTTGTTTGTCTGAACGTAGGGCGATCTCGTGGTCAGATTTTCGAAACGAGCTAATCTGGTTTCCCTAAACTTTTCGGTTCGGAACGAGGGTTATCGACCGGCAGTTCACTCTACAGTTTCTTTAACCCCTGAAATGTGAACTTTCCAAGCATGGAGATGGTAAACAAGAAAACTTAAGGGGTATTTTTTTAAAAGTTGCACCATTGATTCCCTGTAGGCTGCTGAACATCATGTCAGCAGCTGTATGGAGCTTGGAAAAGTCAAGTTCATGAACTTTTGTAGTCCTGACCAGATCACTGGGCTAAAATGGCCGCTTTAAATGTTTGTGGATCTCGCCAAACTTTATTGGTCTTAATTGTATTGCGATATACTGGTTCGAAGCACCTCTGATGGCGTTTGAATGTTTTGCATAGCATTTCCAACATGGCCGCGTCAACTCTTTTACTCCATCTAGTATATAACATGTGCTGCAAAAAATGCCAGATATTATCACGTGACAATCTATTAAAATTAAACTATACTGTCACGGATTGAAATCTGTATTAGACTCGTTGAAAATATAGTGTATCACATCCATGTTCAATTATATCGTAATGCGAGTGCCATTAGGCACTTTTATACAAGTAGTTGTTGAAATGTTGAATTGCACAATGCAGCCGAAATTTATAATCCAAAACTATACTTCAGGTAGCTGTAGCTCTGGATTGCACATATAAATTGCACAAGTTTTTAAATACCAGGTTGATAACTTGCAAAACCCCCGTTTAAGTTAACTACCTGGTATATGTGTTGTTGAATATGACTGCAGAAAAAGAAATAGCTAATATACTGTACTTGGCTAAATAGGCTTCTTTAGTATATTAAACATTGCATAATATATTATTACACGGGAAGACCCAGAACATGTCATATAGTCAGTAAAATATCCATTGTCGACCCTCAGTAAATTCAGTAATAAATATTTTCAAGGATTTTGTTTAACGATGGTGGTATTTTCCTGTACATTTCAATTGCTCGTGAATCGAGTACGATGAAATATGCTGAGGGAGGGGGGAATTACCGCTATAGCAATTTAATTTAATGTTATAAAAGTCAATATAATGATTCTCATTTCAAAACTAATATCAGAAATACATTTTTCATATAATAAAAGGGAGAAAACATTTTCTCCTTGAATACGTATTTTTTACTGACTTTTTCCGACAATTCTCTCCATGTTCAGAATATTAAATTTCTTCCTCCAGATTTAAATTAATAAATTAAATCTGGAATTCAGAAATTCGTTCAAAAATAAAACGTTGTATACTTCTTATATTTATTTATTTAAATATACGGGCCATTAATTCGGGCAGTACATGGTTTTCATGGTAGTCATGAATTTGGCCGTTTTAATTAACTGGGGCTCTTTGAGGACTTAAAATAAATAAGAGAAGATGCCATAGAACCTTGTAGCAACATGGATTTATGAGCCACTACAGGTAGACAATTGTATACGTACATTAAAATTTCTATTCTTCCTATTCGCAAGGTTATGTTCACATAATTATTTCGAGAAGCTATCCCAATTAATCAGTCATGATGCATGCAACCGCGTTAAGACTTGCTTATTAATTCGTTATGGTTAGTAAACATGGCTGTGGAAAAAAAAGAACCATTCATTAAAACTTGGGGAAAACTCCAACAACTCATATGAAAATTCTTATTCTATTTCCGTGCATTTTAAGAGGGGAAATCGTAGTCTCGCTTTGGAATTTAGTATTCAAAGGACCATGGCAAAATAGAGCGAAGGTTGGGATTTCCGTTAATGCTTAAGAATGCGATATGGTTAGTAAACATGGCTGAAGAAAAAAAGAACTTCATTTAAAACTTGGGGAAAACTCCAGCAACTCATATGAGAATTCGTATTCTATTTCTGTGAATTTTAAGAGGGGAAATTGAATTCTCCCTTTGTAATTTAGCATTCAAAGGACCCATAGGATGGGTTTTATTCGTCTATGGCAAAATAGAACAAAGGTTGGGATTTCCCAGCCTTCGTTCTATACTGGAGAGTTCTATATTCCGTTAATAGTGGAGAGTTAATTCGTGTTCTATTCAACAACTTTCCAACATGTGTTAAAGAAAATTGGAAAATAAGCCGCTTTGTGAATTTAACCTTGACCAATTAGATTGTGGGTCAGACAGAGGTTTTCCCAAACTTTTGAGTGACCCGTTTATAATCTAAATGGGGGGGGGGGGGGGCACGCTGTTGGAATTTTTTCAAAATACTGTAGGATGCCGTAGTAATGTTTAAATAGGACCCATATCAAATACTGCGCATGCGCGGTATGTGACCTTTTTAAATTCAGTCATTTAAAATTCTTGGAAAACTGCCTGCGGTGATTAAACTATGCAGTGCATTCAATTGATTTAATAGCAAGCACCCCCCCCCCCTTAAATATTTCCACAAGTTATTTAAAATTTTTAACAAAATTATACATTCGATTATAACAATCTGCATTTACATTTATTACATTTTAGCATCTATGTACTATATACTTCCAGGAATATGTACACCATTACACTATATTATGTATACTGTAATTATTAAAAAAGAAACATGTCACAAATACTTGATTATAAATATATGTACATTTATTTCGTAGAAAACTAATTGTGATATTTTTCCACTTATGTCTTTTTTGAAAACTGTTTATTTCTTATAAAATTTAAATAACAGCCTTATAGGATTTGGGTGGGCCTTTGTTGTGACCCATTAACTAATATTTGTAGGCCCATTTCGATCCTAAGGATATTGCTATCAGAACAATTCTCAAACCACGTGGAGTTACATATATGTATATTTCAATCACCGTTGTGGTTATTATATATGATCGTTAATGAACAGTACTTGAATGGGACTTTAAATTATGATAGTAGAGCTAGTTTTAGACGAAAATATCAATAATTGAATTATTTACATACAGACAGAGTAGGCCTATGCTTCAAATGGTGAATTGTTGTAGATGACCAGCGAGATTTAGAAGTCAGTGACACTAAAGAGGCTGAAATGTATGGATTGTATATGTCACTTATAAATCTCGCTGTTCATATCTAGTATCAATAATTGACAGTGTTGAGCATTTTTTTTTACATTATACAATTCTTTTATTTAGATCTTGGTTCGCTGTAAAATACACACACTTGATAATCAACCACACAAACAAACAAGATTGAAGCTGGATGTGAACTTTAACTGCTTTTTGAATTGTTGACGATTTCGACCTACGCAAGAAGTACAATTTAACTCATGTGATGCAATTTTACAGAGCGAGAAATGATTCATTCCGATTTTTAATATGCTAAAGAACAAACCATGGAAAAACAATTCACTGAAAAACATTTTGAATTCAACGACTAAAAATAAAATGTTTTCTCCTACGAAAAATGTTTTTATAAGTACATGTATTTCTAGCGATTAAATATACCGTTTGTGATAATAATACTGAGAAGTTTCGCCTACAAAAATCCACAAAAGTAGTTTTAAAGAAAAACGTCTCAAGAAACCCTGTTTTCTTCTTCTTCACAAGAACGAAATGTGTCGTCTTTTTAAATTTTCCAATGTTAATTTTCCGAGAAAATTCTTCCTGGAAAAAAAAGTTTAATGGTAATTTCATTTTTATTTCTCATCGAAACCGGTTCAAATGCCGCCAAGTTTCCCTAATAAAAAGTAACCGAAATTTATTTTTTTATAAAATAAAATTCCCCACGTCTTCGTGCCCTAAACATTTAAGTCAATTTTCCCCAAAAAAAATACCCTGGTATTTTCCTCATAAGAATGAAATATTACAATCATGAATACAGTGTCACAATGTGTTTAGATTTTCCAAATTATATAGGTCTTAGTCGGAAATCTTACTCTAAAATACCCAAGGAATAAAATTTCTTAATGCTAGTATTCTTTCGAAACTATTCAATTCATTATGGTTAACACACCGAAAACGATATCATAAGTTCAGAGTGTAGAAAACTGAGATTCCAAATAAAATTTCCCAAAAATCCCCCTAAGTATACTACATGAACCCCTAATTGTGTTAGGAAATACAATTTTCCAAAAACGATAATCTCCAATTGAGATCAATCGGATATTTTCCCAGATTGATGCGGTTAACCACGTCTTAAATCTGTCCGTTCTGGGATTACCTGCAAGGTTTGTTAAAATAATCTGAGAATTTCAAGTCTTTCGAAAATGGAAAACTCTGTACTTGTACGGCAGCAATGCGAGGCCAGGTTTTCCCCTGTTCGGCTCATCGACTGTACGAAGGCGGTCACGTGTGGTACCACGCAGTTCTTCATTGGTCCTCCCCGCGTGACGTCTTTGCTTCTCGGTTGGGTTTTCCCTGTTCTAGGAAAATTTTCCCCAACGTTATCGTCGTATTTAATTCAGTCTACTTTGAGACCCGAAAACCATCGGAAACGGTGCGCTTTAGGCTCCAGATTTCCCATTGTTGAAATCTTGGGAATTCGCGTTGTTCGAGTATATAGAAGAAATCGCGACTTGTTCGTCGTTATTGCCAAGAATTCAAGGGTCCCAACGTGAAGGCATCGACTGACCTCTCCCGACCCGCAACTTCGAACAGGAATCGCCTGTATTTTATATCGGATCACAAAGTTTTCCTTCCTCTAGAGGAAAAAAATGATACCAACATCGTGTGCCTGAAAGGTTTACCTATTCCACCTGTTAACGGTTGACCAGTGCTGCCCAAAAGTAAGTCCGAAAACCCTTGTTATTTCGCCGCCGCCATGAAGTGCACCAACACGGACAGCAGGCAGGCTTCGGCCTCCAAACAACAGAAAACGACGTTCGATTCTATCAGGACGGATTCGGGCTACAACTCCTGCAGTTGCCAGAGCATTAGTTCGGGAGTTAGTGATTCCAGCCTTTCCCTGAGTGCTTTTTCAAACGACATGGCCTGCAACCCTGCCCGGACTACGACGCACAGGGGAGACCGTGGGGACAGCGGGCTTGCCCTGGACTATGTCTATGAGGACCTCAACGACCTGAACAAGCAGGGTGACGAGAAAGTGTTTCGCGGTAGGGACAGTGGCCTAGGGTTGGAGTTCAACGAGCGTTTCACGAAGCTATCGGTCAGCGAAAAAGCCCAGAGTTGCAACCCTGCTTTCGAGGATAACATCGACCTGAGCACGTTGGCCGATGCCCCGGAGATTGCCCAAAACTATCCCCTCGTCCACGAACTAACCAACCTGGACCCTAACACGATCATGAAGCTCGTACAGGATGCCTATCTGCCCGACAAAGATGGAGATACGTAAGTGCATTGGGGATTTTCCCCCCGACCTCGCTGCCAAAACCTTGAATATCTAGGATCGGCCCTCATTTTGCTGTGTTTCTTCACGTTGCAGGCATTTACATCTGGCGGTGGTACGTGGCCGTTTGGATATCATTTTGGCCCTTATTTACTTGGCTCCACATCCTGCTTATTTGGATTTACAAAATAATCTATACCAGGTATGTAGTAGTTATTTTCTAATGTGTACAGGGTGCTCCGGAACTTGCGATTACTCAGGTTGCCCTAGTCCACCTTTTTCTCCTTCCCCACCTCCATTTCTTGAAGGGGAAAATCCCGTGAGGTGTTGCTTTGCAGCTGCCAGTGGCTGTATGAGGTCACGTGACGTTAGTAGCCAATCTTAATTTGTAGCTTTAGCGCTGAAAAAGCAACTAGTTGCATGTGATCATGTTAGATCAGCTACCCTGAAATGAAATCCCAGTTTTTTATCTTTTCTACATTTATAGTGTTTAGTATCTTTCTCCCTTTGGCTGAAATTTACCTATTGTGGAAATTTGACTATAATGACAATAAGTCGCCAAATTGCATTCTTGTGCGAGCGAAACCAGAAAAAAAAAAGATTGCTGTGGTTGTATGAAAAGGATGCATTAGCGCAATTAACTTCAAGTAACATGAGTGGATATATAATGGGGATATTGTTGGCCGAACAAAGAAACGTGCTTGGCATTCTCCTTAAAACTTGGGATTAACAAGTGATGACATGTTACTCATTGTCTATATTGAAATAATTTCCTCATAAAGCACTTTTTCCCTAATGGTAATGTGGCAAAAATTATTTGATATCCTTATTCATTGTAACTTATGTTGGGGGAAGTACGTTCTTGTGCCAGTGTTGAAATAATGGGTTTTTCCTTGGTGTAGCTGAAGCGTTCTAGATAGTTGCAATGTACACCGGGATAATGGAATTTGTCTTTAAACCTTGATAAATATGTCTCCATCCTGTAGTTGTAAAATACAGATAAGCCAAAAACGTTTTTTATAGAAACTTGAAGTATTTAGTTATCTATAAGGCTGCAGAGAGGGGTTCTAGTTCTTAAAAACACACAAATTTTGAGTTGCACAACCACCCGGTGCTTGCTCTCCCAGCACAAAATTCCCACAGATTTCTAATCTTGCATTTTTTTCCCGTTAGACTGCTCTACATTTGGCTGTTCTCACTGGTCAATCCAAAATCGTGCGACGGTTGGTGTTAGCCGGGGCCAGCTTAGACGTCCGAAACAGGATGGGGAATACCCCGTTGCATCTGGCCTGTGGGCGAGGCGACCTGGACTGTGTTCGAGAACTCACCCGGCCGGTTTCCGTGGCCGAAGTCCAAGTGATGAAAATGAGTTACCCGCAGTACCGCCAACCTCACATCAACATACCGCAGAATTTGGAAATCAGGAATTACGAAGGTAAGATGTCTAACATATTGTCAGGTACCCCAAATCAAGAGTGTTAAGAAATAATAATAGAGCGTCCCCACCACCATTTCCGTTTCACGTGGCGACGTTCCTCCGAAAGTTCATGCTGAAGGATATGTCGTTGCACGTTGCATCCTGGAAGTGATTAACCACCAGCTGAAAACTTGTTGTGCGGCTACATTTGCCTGTCAGAATCTCGGCCCTGTTGCCGTATATCCTTCCAACAACGATAAAAAACCTACGTGCATATTTTGTGCAGTGGCTCATTGTTGAAACTCAAGAAGAGAAACGCGAAAAAAAACAACCCTAACAATGCCTCGATTTTGGGGGATTCCCCGTTTCGCAGTCTGCGGCACAGGAAAGCCGGTTTTTTGTTTCAGGCTTGATGGAATCTAAAAACGTGAGAGGGAGTCACTGATGGCTGACTGCTTTTGTTGCAGAGTAGGCGTAGCGCGTTAGTTGAACTTGCAAACATATTTTCAAGTCGAAATACAGTGTAGGTACTCAAATATGACAGGCCCTTGGGGGACAGCATGCGAACCAAGAACCTGAAAACTTTTGGTTTTTGCTTTATTGGTAGGCGTGTGCACGGTTTTTTGCCAACCGCATGGGTTCTTTGGTCTGACTGCGGTAAGGGAAGTTTTCAAAGCGCCTATCTTTTTCGGGGTAATAACCTGGCTGGAAAGTTTGCTCGAAACATAATAAGTCGCCTTGTTTTTTTCTAAAACAAGAATGCTAATAATGACCGGGCCTCGCCTCTGACTTGTAAAAGCATTTTAGACGGTAGATGTTTTATGACAAAGTTGATGAAAGGGCGAAACCCAGTGACTAATCATGAGTATCCCGTGAATGAGCACAGGAATTCCCATCCTCTTCTTATTCTGGACTGATTCCCACTTTGAAATTTTTGGAAATTCCCACTGCTTGATGAAGAGCCTAACTGCTCCAAAAAATGAGAACTTCATTAAAATGAGCCACGTCCTCTGTTGTGCAAGGATTAAACTGGAATATTTTTTTAAACTGCTTAAACATGGCCTCCATACTAACGAAAGTCATGGGGTTTTGGAGTTGTTTTTTTTGTAGCCTGTTTTTTTTTTTTTTTTCCTGAAGGCGCTTGAAAATGCAAATGTGCATGCAATTTAGGCCAGAGGCCCAGAGTTGTTGACCCCAAAATTACAGCGACGTTATGCAGGCCGCTGCTTTTGAAATGTTCTAATCAAATGCGTATTTTTCGGTGCTTGTAAACAGGACGTAGGAAGTAGTCTCGAGATATAGGGGGTGATCGCAAAAGCCTGGCACCCACTTTAGTTTTTCGCAGTTTTTTCAGTATCCGTGCGTTTACTAAAGCGCAGATTTGCAACCATGATGTTTTTGGGAAGTTTGAAAGGCGCCTCAATTAGGTCTTGACTTGTGAGATTTTTTTAAATTGTGGCAAATGTTCCATGTGTGGCTTTGGGGGTACAATAAGTGCTTCAGAAGTCTAAAGAAATATGTTTTTGGACTTTGAAATTTTCAAAATTCGCATTACTGTTGCAAGACTGTATTTGCGTCAAATGCTGACGTAATTCGTTTTATAATTTGCCAAACAGGGCAAGTGGGGAGGTTTATTTCGCAGCTGTGAGTAGTGTCCTCCTCAGAAGGTGCATTTTATTAATTTGCTGACAGCATTGAATTTGAACGCCACTTGTCCACAATCCTTTTTCACCGGTGTTAAAAAAAAACAGCTTCTTTTCAGTCAAAGCACCAAGATTATCCAGATCCAAAGCAAGCTGTCGCCAAGTGCAACGGCACCTCGTTTTTCATATGCCAGGCCTTTTCACAATCATCATCTTTCCCAGAATTCAAGGTGACTCCACCTGCCATGGCAATATTGTTATCAAAAGCAATTACACGCTGGGGATTCCCCGATACGTTCGCCCTGCGCGATAAGCAGAGACCAAGTTTTCTGCCTTTTCTGCAAAGTTTTGCTAAAGGGAAGGGGAAAAAATATTAAAAAAAAGAAAGGCGCGATGCTTGCCTCATTGTTAATTGGGTCGCGCACCTCTTTCGGCACTGGTTACAAAATCGCTTCCATCAGGACGCCTTGAGAAATCCACACGTTGAACGTTTTTTGGCCGCGGTAAGCCAGATGGCCTAAATCCGAGGTTTTTTTTCCCCAAACCAAATCGTTGGGTTTTTACACCGACTCGCTGGAGGACAATAAAAATACGAAACTGCGGAATTTTTAATGAGCCAGGTCAAGCACTCTGTCAAGGGTTAACGCAGCTCACGAACGTATGCATGCATGGTGTGGCGGCCTAGTTGACACCATTGCAGAACTAATTGCCTACGCACCTTCCTTATCCCAACGTGAATCTCCGCGTGAAATGGTGAATTATCATTTTATGACCCAACATGTGTGATTCAAGACAGATGGACCT
Organism: Ophyiulus pilosus; assembly: GCA_033995625.1. Taxonomy (NCBI): domain Eukaryota; kingdom Metazoa; phylum Arthropoda; class Diplopoda; order Julida; family Julidae; genus Ophyiulus; species Ophyiulus pilosus. The sequence continues at coordinate 10,235 of JAUJYV010001442.1, forward strand.
CACTCTCTCTCTCTCCACTCGTGCCACCCCCTTGCGATGCCCTCCAAACAATAAAAACAATGAGCTAATAGCGAGGAACAGGATTTAAGTGGGCCTGCACGTGTTATGACGCGGCCTTCTCTTCGAAAATTCAGCACAAGTTGTTGTTTTGGGAACAAGATGACATTGAACGATGAAATAATATCCTAATGAATTGCCTGCCCGTTCAACAGAAGCTGTGCAAATAACTCTTGCGTAGGTTTCCCCAACATTTAATACTGTGCTGTTATATGCAAAATTATTTTGTTAAGTTGGGACGAGGTATACAAAGAATAAAGTTCACCAAAGAGAACAAGTATCCAGAAATGTGTTTCTGTGTGTCCTAGGTGTTTTTTTCGACTTGTTTAGTTGGTTTTTTTTTGGTGGTTTTTTACATTTCTGTGTACTTAAATTAGTTTTTTCTGGAAATTTATTTCAAAATAATCAGGATTCGTTGTTTGGAAAATGTACATGTACATGTTGAGACTTGAGATGATTGCTAGTATTTGGGTATCTGACAATCTTCGTACTTTGTAAGGAAGTTCAGTGATTTAACGTTGCTTTTTTTTGTCTTTTTCAGGCCAAATGTGCGTCCATTTGGCAGCTATTGCACAGTACAAAGAGATTCTACGTCATTTGAAATTGTACGGTGCCAACATCAATGGACAGGTAAATTGAACTAAATTGGCTTAAAAATTGTGTATTATCTTGGTTGAACATGTATATTGATTCGGTTTCATTCTTAATCCATATAGGAAGGTAAAGGGGGCAGGACACCTCTGTGCATCGCCATTGAAGCTGGTAATCCTAGTCTGGTGGAATTTTTGATCAGCGAGTGCCAGGCGGACATCAATGCGGCAAATTATGCTGGAATAACGCCATTTCAAATGGCCTATGGTTCTGATCCTAACATCGCAGAACAACTGGTTAACATGGGGGCTTATCAAGAGTATCCTAACTTCTCAGATTCGGATTCAGATTCAGATTACGGTTTTGATGAGGTGAGTTCAGGAGTTTGTCTTTTATAATTTGTAACACATTGCAAAGCGCGTTTTGTCAACTACAAATGTAAGCATGCCAAAGACCTGTATTTAAGTTTTTTTTTTTGTCTGGGTTTTGTAATATAAAGCTAACTAAATTGTAAACATTTGTTTTTGTATATTTTTTGCTGGTATTTTTTATTCTTGAGTCATCTTAATTAGAATTTTACTAAAGTTGAAGCAGTTTACTTTTCCTTACCAGAGTTTTAAACAACTTTTTAGTATATTTCCAATTAAATTAAATGGTGTAACTCTTATCTTCAATGAGAGGAAGTTGACGAAAGTCACGGGAGCAAGATCATTTGCACTTTCTGAGAACTCCTTAAGTAACAATTTATTTGAGGGCAAACCAAGAGTCATTGCTAATCGTGACCCAGGTTCGTCATCGTTGCATGTTGTCATAGGATTACTCATCAACGGTTAAGATAATTCAAGTCCTGGGATCACTTGCATAACCTTCTTGTGGTTACAGAGGTGTTGCCTACACGTTCATAACACAGTTGAACAATTCGAGTTTACATACGACCTAGACTGTCACGTGTCCGTTTCAGGTATTCATTCCGAAACACAAATCGTGTGGGAGACTGAAAAACTATCATTTTCCAGTTTAATTGTAAAACCGCGTTGGCCTGATGTGACGACTTTCGGGACAAACTTAGTGAGAAACATAAACGAGGGGGTTTCCCTAATGACTTTTTGAATGGGTAATGATTTTCTTTAAAAAAACGATCTAAAACTACATCACCGAAGCGTGGGCTACATGGATGGGATTGGGCGAGCTCCCTTATTAGTGCAGCAGAACAAGTTATCATCAGGGGAGAAAAAATGCAGATCATTCAACCCTGAGGAGGCGAAAGGCTGCAGAATTTTGGGTATTTCACATCCGCCAAAAAGTTGCTGAAACCCCTTTGATTACCCATCAGGGGAAAACTGGTGTGTTACCCCATAAAAAAGCTGCTTTCAGGTGACAGATGGTTTATTGTTCTGGGCCTCATTGAATTTAATTAATGCCACGGTGGAATAACATGGTAATGGGGGGGAATTTCTGTTCCCAGTTGTTTCGCCATGGTGCTACAGCCGCTGCGCCTGGCCATAAAGGGTGTATTTGTCATTGAGCAAGGCGGGAATTCCACCCATTTGGTTTTGCTGCGCCAGTTCGCGCATATTCACCGGTATTATTAGGTTATGTCATTAGCTGGAAAAAATTTCCCCAAGGCGAACACGTCAGGCTGATGTGCGATTGCAAGGCAGTTTTTTTTTTTTTTTTTTTTTTCAATCGGTTTCTCATTTTTTTGCGTGCTGGGAAAATGCTAAACTCGAAAGACTGGTATGCCGTAAATGGCGCGCATAGTTTTCAGTAGCTGGCCATGGCGTTAGCTCTGTTTACGCATATTCTATTGAGGGCATGGGCATACCTTGGAGCAGTGTCCCCAGCACCGACGCCAAGACATTGTTTGTAAACAGTCGTCGTGGGAAAAAACGGAATATTGGTTGTTGATGATATCTCTGGTGACCGTGTTGCCTGGTCAAACATCTGGTCCTACGTCTTTTTAGACCAGAGCTGACTCCAGACCAACTTTGGTCCTTACCAGAAAAATGTTCAGCACATTCTGGTGACGTATGAGCTTAAAACACATCTACACGTGCATTATCTTTGCATCAAAACATTGTGTGACCGTTGTGAAATGTAAAAGAAATGTAATATGTCACCAGGCTGCAAGTAGACTGTTAACGGCTAATCCGTAATTTCAAACTATCTGCAAATGCCTGAAGGTGTGAATATACTACTAGTAGTGGCTTTGGTTGCAATGAGCAGGCTGCAGTCGTTTTGCAATCACTATTACAGACCTATATCTAAATCGAAAAACAGTCAACTGCGTGGAATTCTTGGAACTCTTGAAAAACTTTAAGGAAGTTCACTTTATAGTCAATATAGTTGGAATATGGGTTTTACTGTTGTTCCAGTTTTGGTAATTAAGGTGGAATTTTTTGCATTGGATCCTTCGGGAATCCCAGCATGAATCATTCGAATGGCTGTTTTGTTATAGAGATCCCAATTTCAAACTCTGTCAAATGGCACAGCCGTGTTTCCCCAGCTCTTGTTGGTTGCGTGTTAGCGCTGCTATTTGCTCAGATGGACTAATTAATCTGAACGGACCGTCTGGTGGAGAAACCACGTTCGCGTGCGTCAAGTAACTGATGGGCATGTGGCGATTGTATTATCTTGCAAAAGGCTTGTCTCCTGAAACAAGCAAGGCAGGTTTGGGTGGCTTAACACTTGTTTTAGCATTGATGAGCAAACTCATTTCATTAAAGTTCATCTTTGAATGTCACTTTTTTGTTGTTGTTTTTGCAATCTAATCGAACGTTTGCATCCCATCGTCAGGACTAATGACGCCCTTGCCTTTGGCACATTCGAGATTCAAGCAAACAAAGTCATACAAAGTGCAAGAGTGCTATTTCTGAAATTGAATGTTTTTCGACCCACATACAACTAACTGCAATTCAGTTTTCATATTAACAACTGTTGACAAGGGTTGAAGGGTCGATTAAATGCTGAGCTGCTGTTTATATCTTCTGTGTCGAAGGAGTTGAAGACAAGGCATTATCTAGGTTTTACCAAAAATGCCATAGCTGTCGAAGGACATTTTTGAACAGGTTCTGCCAGTGATGAATGCCCAGGGCATCACCCTACTAATAATTACTTGCCAACAAAACACTGAACTGAAGCAAACTGTTAATTTTAAATTAGCTAATTAGCCTTATTCAGTTTCAACATCCCCTGGTGGCGTATGAACTTTTAAGCGTGGCATTTCCAACATAATCGGTTTTTTTAAAAATGGCAGGGTCTCCTTGTTGGAAATAAATATTAGGCAAGAAACTGTTTACCATGTCGTTATCTGAAAGACCTGTTGCGTTCTTCAGAAGTCTCTTCGATGCATTGCAAGTTTTTGATTCGCAAGAACAATTTGGCAAGATGTTGCACGTTTTATTTGGCAATGGGTTTGCAAAGGGAAGTAACCAGGGTTCAGCAATTGGTTTTTTGATGCCTGGGAAAGTTGGGGAAAAATCATGCGAAATTGGAAAATTGCCACAGGATATGAATGGCACACTGTGGAAGCACTTTCCGGCTCTATTTTCGTCCTTCCTTCGTAGTACTTTGCTGAAATTAATGAGTTTGTCCTATATGATATCAGCCGTTTTACGCCAATGGGTTTCTCCCCGGACCATTCAGATAGCCTTGTGTGTGCGACTCAACAATAATGGGATTTTTAGGTTTGGTTATGACTAGTCGAGGCGTTTAACATCCCTTGTATTTTCGAAATTACTCAAGGAAAAATGACCAATGGGACACATGCTCGGGTGGTGGGGGAAGCTATCAAAATTGTGATGACTTCAGTTCTGCAATCGATATTATGGCGTTTCACATAGAACTGCACTCGGCCAGATTCTAGTGGGAGACTACAGATCTACATGTATATATGTATTCATAATTTTTGATAATATGTAATCTTCTGAACGTTTGATCTTGCATTATTGACGTCTGATCATGTATTGTTGACGTCTGATCATGCATTCTTGACCTCTGGTCATGTATTAGTTGACGTCTGATCATCCATTTTGAGGTGTAATCATTCATTCTGAATGTTTTGTGAGTGCACGTTTACTTTTTTTTGACATAATCTGCATAATGAATCTCAGGTTTTGCATTCGTGGAGCTAAATCTTTCTCGACACAACTCAGTAACAAATTCTGGAGTCCTGCTATGGGTTGATATGATTTGTTTAATAGCTAAAAAGAATCATTTTTCTGTTCTGACAGCCCTCAATGTCAGTAAACTGGCTGGCATCGGCGAATTTCTTGAGAAATAGAGCCTGCCATAAAAAAAATGTTTTTAAGGATATCTAGTCCTGATCGGTGTCCAGTTATTAGCCAGAACTGCTTTGTTCGTTGGCCTGACAGAAGAGGTAAACAATCAAGAGGCGTTGGCATGCGCTGTCCTGGCCCGAAGCTGAACCAGTCTTCCCAAAGCAAAAAAAGAGGTATTGTCTGTCCGGCAATGGACGATTCTTGAGAGCCAGGCACATTTTTTTGAATCGTCGTCATCGCTGGCTCTAATGGTGCAATTGTGGGATGGCTACCTCTCCAGTCACGTTTTTCCGCAATTCAACTGTAGGCCGAATGGCGCGCTGGGGAAATCCCCCAGACTTGAATGTCCTCCACTGGCGGCACACAACAAGCGAGGGTTTTTTCAGAACGATTAACCAACCCACTTTACGCGGTGCTCAGAATGGTAAAGGGGGAAAAAAATGTGCGACCTCAGTGGTAACCCCACTCATCTCTTGCCAGAAAACTGAAGAATCCCATTGTGGCGCCCCTGTTTCTTTGGCTGCAGGGAACCAGAGACGTCTGGCGGCAAATAACGCAAATTTTACCTAACCTTATGTGCAAGGCAGTATTGCTGTGCTGCAGAACGTTTTTTTTTTTTTTTTAGTAAAATGCAGCTTTAGTCTATTGTAGTGCATTTTTGGACCGAGAGGCTGTTTTTTGAAAACATTCTTTCCTTTGATTGTGAAATTGCAGAGAATGTTAGCATAATTTTATGTGGTCAAAATGATGTTGCTGATATGTGCAATCATGGTCTTTTTAAAATTTAATTTATCCTGAAGTAGTAATAAAAATGAGCAGGATCCATAATGTTCTTCTTGCACGTGCATTCTTCGGCTAATTTGTAATTTATTTTTTGCATCCAGTATTAATTATGTACGTTTTTTGTTTTTGCAGACAATGGATACAGGCAAGAATTCTCGAATTTTCTCCACGTTCAAGTAACTGTACTCTGGCACGGTCAAGCCTACCACGAAGTGACGCCGGCACTGGATCTGAAATGAAGAATCAGTTTCTAGCCTTTTGTTGCAGATCTTCTCCAAACTAGTTCGCGTGTGCTGCAAATATTTCAGTCAGGATACACCATCACGCTTCTGGTAAGCTCACGATGGTGTCATACCCACAGACATTCGACGCTGCATTCGTGTGATTTCGTTGTTGGACTACTTTTGTACACCGCCGTACACTGCCAGGGTCGGAATTGTAGAACTGCTATGCCATCGTTGCGCCGATACGTTCCTACTAATGACATTCTAGCCGACGATGCAGTTGTTACTTCCATGGCAGCTGACTGACTTGTATACTTAAAGAAATGTCGGTCTTGTTGATGACTGCAGCCACTTCAAAGCTGATTGCACGAGCCCAGTACAACAACATCATTACTACCCGTTTCTGCAATCCTAATCAGTTTGGATTTTTTTTCACTGGTGTGTTTGTCTATGTTAACACGTTTTGCTGAATATGTCCAGCTGACATGATGCAAATAGTTTTTGGATGCGATTGTTCACCATTTGCAGAAATACGTTTAGCTGTACAGCAATGCCAACACTGTTTCCTTTTGACACATTTATTCGCAAACTATTAAATTGTCAAGTTTTATAAATTGTTGTCACTTATTTTAGCGCGTTTATGAATTTTACCCTCGCTCATATTTTTGAACTGAGTCGTGAAATGCTTAAAACGACTTCATGCAAATGCTTCAATTCTTTACTGTTCGACTGAGTTTTTTTAGTTTTTTCCATGCTACTAATTTTTCGGAGCTGTTACCTTTTTAACGTTTACAGACATTCAGTTCAGATAAAAAATAGAAAATGCATTTTAGTACAATCCTGGTAGAAGTTTAATAAGTTTTAATTAAATAAGAAAATTTCTATTTTTTTCTCTTCCTTAATAGCAAATACCTGTGCAAAAGCGCGCGAAGAAGTAGATAATAGAGAGATTGAGCATTTTTCCGCCAAAAAACCCCTTTTTCTGCCACAAAAAAAATCATTTTTCCACAAAAGAAATCATTTTTCCGCCAAAAAAAATCGTATTTCGACCAAAGAAAATCTTTTTTCCGACAAAAAAAAAATTGTATTTCCACCAAAAAAACCCGTTTATACACAAAAAAGCGTTTTTCCGACAAAAAAACAAAGCATTTTTACACAAAAAACAATCGTTTTTCCAACAAAAAAATTAATTTTTCTGCCAAAAAAACCCGTTTTTACAAAAAAATGATTTTTCCGCCAAAAAAAGATTTTTCAGACAAAAAAAACGTTTTTCCCACAAAAAAACGTCTTTCCGACAAAAAAAACGTGTTTTTCCGACAAAAAAAACCGTGTTTTTCCGACAATAAAAACGTGTTTTTCGACAATAAAAACGAGTTTTTCCGACAAAACAAACGTGTTTTCCGAAAAAAAAACGTGTTTTCCGACAAAAAAAATGAAATTTCCGACGAAAAAAAATCATTTTTCCGCAAAAAAAAATCATTTTTCCGACGAAAAAAAATCATTTTTCCGACGAAAAAAAATCATTTTTCCGACGAAAAAAAATC
>JAUJYV010001443.1:0-17695 GCA_033995625.1 Ophyiulus pilosus
ACTGCATAAACATTTCTGCATAAATTGGACTGACAATATATTCTGCAGAATTTCTACAGAAAATTTTCGTATGGGTTTTGAGACAGATGCCTCCTCGAGGAGGCGTTATATTTGTTGGGTGAGTCTATCTCGCCCAGCTTAAATGTGGAACTTAAAACGAGTAGTTTTATACATCATGCACGGTACCCCGAAGCAGTTTATGTATGATCAGAAAATTAAATTGAATAAATTTTACAGTGGCTCCAAAAAGTATTGGCAATAGCTATTTTTTATGAATAACGTTGAAAACAACTGAAGTATTTAAATGCCAAGATATACATTTTGCACTAAACGCTTTAATTAAACACCCCTCAAACTTGGAAGCAATTACAGAACTATTGCAGAACTTCGAAGTTCCAATGCACAGTATGTTTAACGAAAATAATAAATCAGGAACTGATGCAGGGTTCGGGAGTTTATTTTTTAAAGAGCCCCAGTTTAGCTTTTTTTTTTTAGAAAAAAATCGCTTGCAACATTAATCAAATCACTAAATCTACAAATTCATTACTAGTTGTGTAATTTTTCTAAAAGGATCAAAACAACAATACCATACTTTAATTAATTTACCCATAAAAGTATATGCATTTTAAATGCTTTCCTTCTCATGTTCAAATACATGTATACGTATATGTAAAATGTAAACATATATAAGAGGTATATAATGAATGTAGCTACACTTTTTATTAAATGGAAAATTTAGAGTAATTACTTAATAGGGGGGGGGGGGTGTCTCTTAATTAATTGTAGGTGATTAAAAACGAATTTGCATAAAAACGGTTGAAATGTGCATGTTCACATGCAAATTTCAGCCCATTTGTTTTTATAATTGACCACCATATATCATGGTTAAATAAAATAAATAATGGCGCTCTAAATAAGTTCTAAATTCTCAATAAGCTGTAATTACAGTATTAAATCAAGCTTAATCATGCCATTCCATGCGTTAACCATTACCGAATCTCAGTAGTACAGTATATATCGCTATAATTAACATCAATATTCGCAATTTAATACTTCCTAAAATAAAATGGCAATTATTTTTAGAGTGCGGTCACCAATTATGTTTCTTTAACAACTATTCCTGGAAAAGCTTAAATTGGGAAGCGCTGTAGTAAAATCCGATACGTTTCTAAACGTTGATTTCGAAGCTTTCGATTTCCTCATTAGATTTAATACGTCGGTTCCATTGGTATATCTGGTCATAATGGCTACATTTGTGTTATTAAAATGCTTAATGGATTTTGTTGCGTGGGATTTTAACGACCGCATAATATTGAGCATCAGGGCAAGTTAACGTTTCAATAATCTAAATTATGTGTTAGCCTCTTGCAAACTTTCATGTTACATGTGCTCTGTATGGGTAAAAATTAATCTACGATGGTACCAAGTTCAACAAAGCTAATTTTAGACCAAGGTTGCATCGTTTAATAAAAACCTCCCAAAACACAAAACTTCATTCTTAATTAACATTCCAGCAGGTTTTGCTAAAGAAAATCAAAATCCGGGCAAGTAAAACTACAATCATGCCTGTTACTTGAGCAACATGCTATTTTGATCAGATAAACGCATTAAAAATAATGAATTTAGATGCATCTTAACACAGATACAGCATTAAATTCTAAGCATTCAAAGCATATGCTAGCATATTGTCTAACTGTAATTTTCCATATCCAATAATTAGCTAAATGGGATAATTAGAGGCAAATCAAGCACAGGAACAATTACGTTGGTCCTTTATGCCAGTTCATCGATCCATTATTTAAATTAAACAGAAAAATATTATGCAAATGAGATCACTTTAAAAATAATCTACGACTGAGTATTCTCAAACCTAATCTGGCTTAACGCTATTTTTAGATTAAACATTTTACAATGGTGTAATTCCCGAACCCTGTGTCTAAGTCACCACCTTAGGCCACTTAAATTTCATTACATTCTGCTATGATTACTAATTAAGTTGATCCAATCACGTAAACATAATGTGGCGGTCACTTTGTGACCACCATTGCAAGCGAGGGGACTGGCAAGCTTTCAAATAATGGATTCCGAATTTAACCAATAATATCGTCTCAAACTTTAACCAAATTTAGAAATTTTTGAATTTGTAATAATGCTCCAACACCACACAAGTACAACAACATTCAAAAATCCTCTGTTTGTTGGTTGGTTAGAGCCCAAACAATGATTGGTATAATTCCATTGGATATATGTATAGGATCATACAAGACAAATTGGGTGAGATTCATAGGTTAGGCCCCAGCTCCAGAGGGCACCTTAAGTTACCCATTACTAGGAGCCTAGCCCGGGGACACAAGAAAGGCTATTTATCAGAGGTTGTTGCAGTATAGGTATAGCATGGCTACAGTGATGAGAATAGTCTGGATTCATGGAAAAAGTTGAGGATTGCAGAAAAGGGCAAAAATCCTCTGTACTGTATGTTTTAACAATCACACAGCTTATCCGAAATGAAATAAATATAGTATGTTGAAATATAGTATGTGAACAGAGTGCGAATTGTGTAATGGATAACAACACTTTGTTCAAAACCTTTTGTACACTGTACTAATAAATTAAGAAAAATCAAGTAATCAAAAAGGTCATTAGAAGAGGTAAACAAAGCAATTTCTACAAAACAATCCCACGCATTCCACAAATAATTCCAAGCCTTTGTTAATCATTCAATTATTTTCTTTGGTATAGTATAATTTGATACTCTATTCGTCTTAGCCTTCTAAGTCCTGTAAGATGTTCTTAAATTGTCAATTTCCTTTCTTAACTAGCGTACGAGACAATTGAACTTCGTTTAATTCAATTAATTTCTAGTTAGCCATGCACAGACAGCGACGATTTATGGTCGAGAGATTAATAATACTTTTTAAATAAAAATAATAATTGCTTAAATATTACTTCCTTCGTCATGCAATCGCCTAATGGTGCTTCTTAACGATTGCACACGGATAATTTATATAATATGACAGGTGAAATGTTAAGAGTCATAAATACAGTAAGAGATAGTATAACATTCTTACCTTTTTCGATATTGTGTCGCTTTTAGAAATCAACTTTCTTCAATACTGCTAGTCGCATCTTTTTTTAAGCCATGTTAAAATAGCATGAGGAGAGTCTAGAGTCTAGACGTTGGAAAATGGAAAAATTCACTTCCATCTCTTAAGATGACAATTTTTTGGCCAGAAGAAAATCGGTAGAAGGAACTGCTATTCATTTGAACTCCATTGTTGCAAGCAATCACTTGAGCATGACATCATGGCTTGCTGTGATGCGTCTTATTCAAACCTGTCCAATGCAAGACAGCAAAAGCATTGTGTAACGATCCGTTGTATACCGATATTCACTTAAAATATCAGCAAGTTTAGTTTGGGCAGAAGTTATTTAAGGAGTTGTGTTATGAGATTTTACTTCAAATTACTTTGCATGAAAATATTAGAATAATATAAATGTCCTTAATGCAATGGATACACAAATTACATTTCAGATAATGTAGTGGTAATTGAGAACACGCACGGAGAATAAAAAAACGTTTAATTTGAAAAATTAATTAATGTTACGAAAGGAGGAAGAAAGCGCATTCCAGGATATTATAAAGTTCTAATTCACAACAGCCCAAAATGAAAAGCGAAAATGGCATTTTTGAGGCATAATGACTAATTATTTCAAGAAATAAACGAATAATTAATTTCTTCCAAAGTAGAGGAATGTTGCATTTACATATGAAATATTATTAAAACAGTACCATGAGTCACATTCTTGTAATATTTCGACATAAAAATGCATCATGTTATATATATACACACAAGGTTCTTTCTGAGAAACAAAGTTTCGAAATGCAAATTAAGTTTTAAATTTCTTGCATACATAATTACATGCCTTCAGATTTTACATAAAGAAAAAACCGCTTCTAACATTCACTCTATAACGAAGTTTCAAATTTCATTTTGGGAAGGTTTTAAGAGTAGATGTGGTGACACAAAATTAACTTGGTTTCATATTTTTCAAATAATCCCACAAGAATAGGGTGCTATATTATTCGATTAAAATGTCAAGCAGTTCCCAAAAAATACGTGCAAGTTAGTTGTGACAAATCTACGACCTCTAAAATGTCATCTTACTTACACTTTCATTAAACTTGACTAGAAGACTATGCAAAGAATAACCATTACCATCAGCATGAGTAACGGGCTTCTCCCATTTGCATATCCTGTCGCTCAATGGCAAAATCCTATAAACTATTGAATATATGCACCTATAGAAGAAAAAAAATCGTTATGAGCGAAATTTCCACTCATGTAAATCAAAGTAACGCACCGAACACGAAAACACACTTAGAATAATTATATTTTAAAAGAAAAGAGTGTTAAGAATATCCAAAGCCTTATTTTGAGAGCAGGCAAAAGATAAACAAGTTCGAAGATAAATTAACGTTTCCAATAAACTAGATAAAATACATTGTCAGAAACGCAATAAACCTGCTGTCATAAATGTCAACGTCTTTGTTGTGTTGAAAGGTTACGACAAATGCCATCGGACCATTCACATGACGGTCAACGGTTAAGTATAGTTTCCAGCAATAGGGAAATTTAGCTCCCAAAAGAAACGGTGAACGTACCGTTTGAACTACGAATGAACTAACTGAACGTCATGAGTGAGCATGACGTACGCATGACGTTCAGTTAGTTCATTCGTAGTTCAAACGGTACGTTCACCGTTTCTTTTGGGGGCTAAATTTCCCTAATAATAGAGAGTTTGAACCATCCAACGTTAACGAAACAATAACGGTATCGATAACGAGAAACAACGCTGGCGGACTGGAATATCAAGAACTACCCTATGCGAAGCATGGAATTCCAATGCTAATGCCTGTTTCTCGTTAACGTTATCGTTTCGTTATCGTTGGATGGCTCAAACTCTCTATTTATTAGTCGGCTCAGTATTTAAATCAACCTTCAACCTTGGATCAAAGCAACAGATGGATAATTTCCTTTATGAAAAAAAATGATAATAAACTTCTAAAACCACTGTTTTTTTGGCAATTTTTAAGTAAACAAGATTGCCAGTTAAATTTCCCAAAAAAACAAACAAAATAAACGTTACTAATGTTTTGATAACAAACACAAACTGATAAAGAATTGGTTTTTTTTTACGAAAACACGATTGTTAGTTAACCTTACATAAAAAACTAATAAAAGAATATTAATAAACTGGTAGGTAATATTTGTTACGAACTAGTGAACTATCAAACTTATAATATGATGGTACTTTTGATAAGGCTAAGATTACTTCTAAGCATGCTTGAGTTATGCGTTTAATAATTTAATTAATAAATTAAGTTTTAATTTTACCAAGTTTCAAGTTCTTGACATGTCCATACCTGCACTTCTGTATGTCATGTGCTCAAGCGTTGCAATATTGTAGGTGGAAATGTAGTCATTACTCAAGGAAAACCAGAATAAATGAAAGCAGCATTATACATGATAAAGTGCACGTACAACAAATGAAGTTACAGAAACTTGGGTAATACAAAAAGACCATTAATTGTGCTCATTTTATAATTGGTTCCTTGGGTAACAACCTGCCATACTTATTCTCCTGAAGAGTCCCTATGATGCACGCCATGTGTGATCACCAAAGCTACGCATATACATATTCTGTAGGAGATCTTGTCTGACAGGTACATTTATAAGCGCTCCTCATAGTCATTAGACCACATGCATGACTTCGTAAGAAAAAGTAGCAATCAGTCATAAGTGACGCATGCTAGTCTCCCTGTATCAAAAAGTGTTTATTGGCAGTTGCTTGTGTGGGGCAAATAAGTTGGTATAGCAAAAGGGCAGCAATGGATACACTGTTTGAACATTATTGTTTTGTTGATGTTTGATGATCCCATTGTACCACTCACAATCATTGGAAATGTTGCAATATCACAAATTTGATTGCCAGCTAGTTCAAGATATGGATACTTTATTTAAAACTGAATTTTCTGTCATTGATCACAATCTTTCAGGATTGGTCTAAAGGCCCCAACAAGGCGTTTAAACATTTAAGATAAGCATATCGTTAAGCCTGTATAAGCTATACAACTGAATTGATAGTTTTAATGCATTTTTTCAATTTATATAAATGCTTAGCAATACAATGATTTAAGAACTTTGGATTTTTCAATTTGACATGCTTAGCAGGCCACATGCAATCATTAAAAATGTTGCAGTATCACTAATTGGATTGCCAGCTAGTTAAAAAGTAGCATCGTTTTCTGATAACATAAGCTGTTGGCAACTGTTTCTGAAATTAGCCTTTTTAGTTGGTGACATTTTTGCGGTTTGCTTTATCATCCTGCATTATATAATCGTGCAAAGTATGCTCGTACTTCAAAAAGAAAACTGCAACAGCACGTAGCCAAAAGTGAAATTTAACAGGGAAACCAAATTGGTATGCAAAACTTTTCGAAATGGTCATAAGATTGTGGGATAAATTGGTTGCTCAATTTATGACAAAGTTGTCTTTCATCGTAAACTACCTTTCAAGGTTTATTTAATCCCCAAGAAGCCCTCCCTTTGAAGTAGAGCTTCAGGCTGTTGCAAAGCTGAGCGAAAGATACATAATGTTAAGTATTCCCAGAAATTGGAGATCCATTTTTCAGTTGAAACTAAAGTATATTTGGAATTTGTTAGCATCAAATAGAAGAATCTAATGGCTATTTTTGGAAAATAAAATCGGATTACACGACATAGACAGAAATTTGATTTTCTCTCAAAATCATTGCCTATGCAAATAGTATATCTGCTGAAGACATGCCAACAGCGGTTGTTGATCAAGATTTTCAAAATTCGAAAACGTCAACATATTTACAAAACGAAACATACTCTTGGTTACATCGGTCAATACTCAACAGTAAACATGAACAGAGAAGGGATCAATTCAATGAAATCTGCCAAACGCCGGCTTTCAATTCATCCAAGTTAAAGATACATAACATCACTTTTACAACATTTCCCCCATAAAGTAATTGGTTACCTGAGTGGAATGAGTAGGCCAAAAAATAAGATCACATTTCTTCACAATTAGCAATACTCTTCGATCCATTTACAATGACATCACATTAAGTGTCACCTTCTAATGAGAAAACAAACAAAATTAACAAAATCGGTAATGAAAGGTACAAAATTATTTTATAGGAGCCTGAGTTCAAGTTATAAGATATCTGATTTAATGAATTTCGTTAAAATGACGAATTACAAATATACCTAGCGAAATAATTTCTTCATTAAGATGTTATTACGATTCCATGCAAACACATTCAATCCTTTTTAAAAACAAGCGTTTTTTTAAAAAAACGTTCTCTTCAAAAGGATTTCGCTTTAAGCAGATTTAGACTTAAACAAACGCTAAATATCACAGTACTCAAAATGATTAATTTGAACATTTCCTTTATTGCAAAGAATCATGATTCAAGAATCAAAACGAACACTAACCTGTTTACCAACATAGCAGGAGTACATTAAGGTTACTCGCAATCTTTTAAACGTCATTATCATAATTTGTTGGTAGCATCAGTAGTTCTGAGAAAACGTTCGTCTTGTCATTGTCCTGGGAATTATTGCTATTGATTGATAGTGCATTGATTGCTGGCAATTGTATTGCTCTGTGCAATGGACTATTGGCAGACGTTCCCAAAGTCATTAATTGGATTGCATCACCACCATTATCTTCCTCTGCACGTGAATGTTCATGTTCGTCAACATTTAAATTACTTTCATAGAAATTATTCGTCTCAGGAAGGTTAGTGTAATTATTAATAGAAGCTGATGTGAAATTCATTTCCATTTCCATAGAACATAACCCATTTCTTTCCTCATTATTTGCACCCAACAACGGCGTTTCTTCAATCACATCTCCATTGTTTTGTCGTCGTTTATTCTTTATTTTTTCATAAAACTCCTTCTTTTCTTCATTGTAGCACAACATATACTCCAGTGTCTCGAATATTGCCAACAGGAATAAGAAGCCTCCAGTTAAGCTTAAAATCTATAAGAAGAAGTTAAAATTAGCGCCCCTAAGGTGCAGAAGGTGAACAAATATGAAAATTATATCCACACGTTTTTTTATTAATATAGTGTTGGATCACCTAGTACGATGAGATTGGATGTTAATCGGAGTTACTAAAGTGTCTGATAAAATAAAATTTTCAGGGTCTGTTATAATACTGTGATACCGCGGATCACGAACGTCTCTGTCTACGAACACCATTTCTGAACAAAATTTGCTTCGCTTCACGAACGATGCTTCGGTTCACGAACACGCATGCAAGAGCGCACAAAACCCTGAGCACAGCCTCGTCCCCAAGAGCAACCCAGTTCGCCAGATTGGGTGCAGTATTGTCCCAACAACAAGTGTTGATAATTTGGATTTACATTAATCGCAAATGATTCGGATCACGAACTTTTCGGTTCACGAACAACTGAAGTTCTTTCAATACAGTCACAAATAAATAAGGCAAGTAGTATTCACGTATGAAATAATTCTCAAATTTATCGTTCATTAATTGTGCATTAAAAAAGTATTGTTTTAACGAGGTTCAATCAGGACCCCAAATACGTTATCTACTGCCACAAGAGGATATATATTGGGAAATCCTTTACATCCTCATTGGATGTATTCTATGAAAGAAACAGAAACAATAACCATTTCACACATGTAATGAACTTTATACAACATTTGATTTAATAAACCCATATTATTAGTGAAACTCTTCCATTGGACATAACTGTATTTTTTTTTCTTTTTTTGGTAAACCATTTTCTAAATACACGATTAATACTGTAAAAAATATACCTAGTAAGATATATATTGCCAGTAACAGAACAGAACAATGCAATTCTAAGTTAGAACCGGGAATGAAAAATAGGACTGCAAAAATGCATCCGGTTTTATCGTGTGCTGTCAGGATTATGCAGTATCGTGATCACATTAACTTAAATTGTATACTGGGTTTTCATAAAGATGAGAAATGTCTTGTTAATTGAACTGATAAACGTAAACAAGATAAAAGGTTTGTAGATAACACTACGTTGCGGATTACCAACTTTAGGACACAATCAGATAAATACAAAAGGCGATTTATTAATGCCTTTATAACAATGACGTTCATTGCGCTTAAGAACCATTTCAAGATATCATAAACTGTCTGCCTGTACAGTCTATTTAGGAAAAATTGGAAAAGCTACAGCAAAGGCAAATTTACCGGAAAATTTATCATTTGTTGCCAACTGAAGATTTGACCACGAATTGCAGATGCTCATGGTCCAAAGTTCACTCAACAATTCTACTTAGAAAAACTGGGACAGGTTGTCCAGTAATTTTGCTGGAAAACCCCCTCCCACGACAAATTACAACAATATTTTCCAAAAACTGGTGTTTTTGACGAATTTCAAACATAATTCCCAACTTTTCTTAGGTGAAAAAATCCAAGCACATTTTCCGACTTCCAAGGCTGCTGCACACCCTGTAAATGCACTGGATATTGTGAGCAGGTTTCATCTAAGATTACCTAAACTTAAAATGTAAACCGTTAAACGTAGTTAAAATATAATAAATCTCCGTGAGATTTGGCATGTGATTTTACTCCAATTTTCACAAACCCCAAAACTTGTTTTACTGCAGATTAGTTTATTTCTCAACAACAGATCTCAAGGGGAGAAATTAGAAAGTAAAGACTTGAAAAAATAATATTCAAACATGGATCACACGTACAATGTAACCTTCAAAATAAGCAAGAAGTTGTGAATTTTGCAATCTTAGATGTACTCTTTTGAAGAAAGAAAAATCGCAAAGATTGGAAAGTCGATACAGATTGGAAAAAAAGACCTGGAAAACCAATAATTCTGGGAGAGAAAAGTGAATATATTATCAGTGTTGAACTCCAAGCTTAAGTCTGCTGGGAAAAGTTTGCCTCGCTCCATTCCACATTGGCTTATTTGTTTAACATTGCACATACACACAAATGACATTTCGATCTTTCTTCCCTCTCAGTCCCTCCTTTATCTGGAATTCTCAAGGTGCATTTAGGACGTTCATTTCACGTAGGCGACGGAAATGAGCATCATAAAGCCATTCAACCATCGCCATTTGTGCTTTACTTACGCAATATTACATTTTATGTCCTTTAAAAATCGGTGGAAATTCAACCAATACACTATCTTTATAAGGTCAACTATAAAATAAGGTTTCCTGAAGTGTCTAGTGTTTAACGAGTGCACACGTTGACATGCACTTGAAAAGTTGATATTTTGGTAGAATTTAATGGCACCCAAATACAAAGAAACAGCCTTGGAAGAAGAGTACTTGAACTGCTAAGAATGAGTGCCTGTGTGAAAAAAGATTTGCTTACAGTAAGACATTTAACTGAAAACTTTCAAGTTGAGCAACCCGAAAACAATTGAAAATGTTTTACATTTACACAATTGTCTTTACTGATCGATTTATTCTTTAACCGATAACATGTTCAAGGGGCTCAAATTGACTAATCCTTCTCTGATCAGGCCCTACTCCTCTACACGTCAACCAAATTGCATTGCAAAACCATACAAATCAAACTAATTCAAAATGATCAGTAGTGTCTGGTACCTTTAAATTTATGCAAGCTTGTAGAGTTTATTAACAATTTAATTAACATGCGTTTTGTATAAGCCATTGTAACCTTTTGCCATTACAAAACAAGCTTAGTTTCAAAAGGACCATGGCCACTGTCGTTTCCCTTTAATAACAAATTGGCCAACTACAATGTTTATACTGTTTGTACATCTACAATTTTCTAAGCAGAACAACATATCTTTTTAAAATTGAGAATTTTCGATTTTTTTAGAAAAAAAAAATGTGATCTGAAGCAGTATCAGTTTTCACATAAAAACTAATCACAAAGAAAAGTATTTTTACATTTCCTTTATGTAATTTAAGTAGGACATCCTTGATAAAAAGTAGAAAAGCTTCACAAATGAAGGAACATGAAACGATGAAAAATTCATATCAAGGTACTGGCCAAGTTGTTCAGCTCAAGTACTATCGAATTCACATGGTAAACATTCCTACAGCAGCCTTCATTATTAGAACACTGGCTTCTTCATGATATAGTACATGTATGCCTACTAGTCATTGAAAACATGACTTAACATCATATTCTCAAAAGAATGCCTTAACGTGAACGAAAATATGTTTTCCCTGTTAAGTTTTGTTTACACTGGAACATCTTTGCTCGCAAGATCATGGTTCAAAGAACAACAAGAGTGAAGAACGAAAGTGAATACACCCTGCAGATATGACATTTCGAGGGATGACCAATGTAGAAACAAGTCTGGAAAGTCACGGCGCTTAACGTACTTAGTCGTAAAAAAACTATGCAGCCATCGATCCAAGCAAACATCCAAATAAAGATCTCCTACATCTGAAGCTGCATAAACAAAACATTATTCCACGAGTTTTTTTTTTTTGCCTAAGTTCGATGGTCAAACTGAACAGAAAAACACTCGTAAAAAGCCAATGGACTCACTTGTTATAGAACATTGCAGCATTTACAACAACGAAAACACATGCAATGTGCTTGCATTGTTTCACTGATGGCAGAATGCACAATGTATGCCAAAGGCCTTATGACTTATGACGACATTTTCTTGTTTTAAAGGGGATATGTTGTGACCACGAGCTAGTTTCAATAAAACCTAAACGTACTTAATGAAAACTGGGCAAATGTCAAAGATAGTCAAATGAGAGCCTTATGAGCATATTTAACATGACAATTCCAACAAGTCTGGTTTTTAGTAAGTTTTAAAGGTATGGGGCGTCTCAATTTCCATTCATGGATAAAAACGCTTTATATTTGCACTGATAAGCCCATTAACGCAAATCAAGTGTCATGATCTGCTTCCTGTGTTTTGCTACCTATTAAAATCTTCTCGTTACAAAATGTCTGGAATCTTAACACAGCTCAGCTAAGCTAAGCTTGACCGATTACCAATGATATCAATACAACATGTTTAACAAAAAAAACAGAATCCGTGTATAAAAGTATTAAAAAAATCGGCCAGACATGCACTTTAAACATACAATTGGCGCTGTTTTTATAATCAATCATAACACAACATTTTGCACTTTCAATTTTAAAGGTTAAGTGATACCGTACACTAAAAGCACTAAAAAACACTACGCAAATAATTAGGTTAAAAATACATTGCCTGTTTTCTTACTTTGAGAGTTCTATCGGCGAACATGGTTTGACCTCCAAGAGTTTGTTGAAGGGGTTGGCATGGTAACGAGGCATTATCGTCATCTAAAACGTTTCCATCAGCTGCATCTTTTGCAAGCCTAATAAATGAAAAATGAGAATCAGACACTAAATTATGGTGCATCTCTTTTAATCTGTCAGCCATTTGACTGGTTTGAAGTTGAAGCCTGACAAGGCTTTTACTTGAGGCTAAAAAGTTGAAATATCGGCAGAATATTGATACCACACATCAACTGAAAACAAGTATAGACTGGGCAATGAATTTTACGATACAAATTTCACTGCACGTGTTTATTTACTAAAGGCTTTTCAATGGTATATTGCAGGTTAATCTTAAGGTCAATGAGTCAATTCCGAATGAGTCAATCAGCAACGTTACAGGTAGAACAACCTGTGAATACGATTACTATGGAACGATATTATGGCATACAGTAGCATACAGTATACATGTACCATACATATGTGTATACCTTAGATTCAGAAAGATCCCTGAGATAACTCGGTGTTGGATTTCTTAAAAGTACGACATAAATCAAATATCACTTTTATCAGTGGATATTTTCTGAGAAATGCATTCCAGAATAATTGAAAAAATTGGATTTATATGGAAATGCATGGAAATACATATGGACTAAAGTACTTATTTCATTATACAATAAACTGTAATACTGTATGTTTTAACTGTAATTTCTTCATAATAGTTAGAAAAAACACATTATGAAATTATTAATCATTGGACCACAGCACTTAAGGTCAGCACTTGCAGGTCGCTTTACTGCAGTGCAGAACTGTGCTGCAATGTAGCTACCATTTGGTATTTCTTAAAACATTCTAACAAGTTAAAATAATTGCCAATGAAGACAAAAACAGTTGATTTCATACAAACTGACCATTTTCTTCCTTTTCCTAATTTGACATTTTGTCCTAAGTATTACAGGTCAAACGTTATTACGGGATTTCCGTGAACAAATGGTCGTAGTTACAATCTAACAACATCAGTGGATAGAGCACACATGACTTCCTATTTAACTGAATTAACAGAATTTTCATAAGCATAAGATTTAAGAAAAAAGTGGAGTGGCTAGAAATTCTGGTCCACCCTGTATATGCTCGAATTGCAATATAGAATGTATTTGTTGTATTAAATATTTATTAAATAATATGGATTTAAATAAAAAAGACAAGGAAACCATGAATGTTCTTTCCTGTTTCCATTGCAAAAATATTCGACTTGCATCGAATTTAACGAGCTTAATTTATTAACGAAATGTGATTAATTCTAACGTCATTTTGAATTGTATTTGAATAATCCAAGTTTTATCATTTGCACTGCAAAAATAGCTCTATTGCACAGTGTTTAGCTTGACCCAAAATTTATTCTTCTGGTTATTCACATTTTATTCTGATACACTGCGTTTATTATTTAGCAATAACATACTATCACGAGCATATTCGTGTGCATTGGTAAGATGTTTGCAACGTAGGGAATTGTATGATGTTAAGAGTCTGTTGCAAAAATATGATAATTAATGCGCATTTATTATCGCAGTTAACCCCACGAAAAGGTCCCAAATAATATAAGCAATATACAGTGCATGACATATGTCCATATGCAGTTTCCCCTCTCTCTTTCAAATAGTTCTTTCAACCCTTACAATTACAGTGCAGTGATATAAATTTCCACCAATGAATGGTGACCTTAATTGCTACGATTTCCATCAGGGTTCATTAATCAAATGTCATGATCGTCTTTATAACTTAATTCCGGTAAAACACTGCCAGAAGGTTGGATCATAAACGCTGCCAAACCAGAACCAAAATTTACTCCCTAGCATAACTGCTTTTTGGACACTTCTCCTTATCATTATTGTGCTGCACAGCCTGACATAACAGCAAAGCAGAGGTTAATAAACTGCAATAAGTATGCTGAAGACTATTTCGTTCTGAACCTTGAAATACACAAATGTAGGGTCGTACTTCATAAACTTTAATCTAGATTGAGAAAGGGTGTGCAAACCTATTGTTGTGGATGTTTGAATCGACGCTCACTATGGACCCAGAGGGTTAGAGTTTAGATAGTAAATAACGAGTTATGCTTGTACCAGCTTGTAAAACATGTTTTAAACAGACATGGTATTTTTTTTTAAATGTATGATCAGGCATCCAGATATCTTCATTTGTACATGATGTTGCGAATTTCACATATTTGCCACAGGACATGTATGTACTCCAAATATACAGCGTTTATAACTAGACATATTAGCATATAAAAGAACAGCAGACTCATTACCTAAATTTTAAACAGTCTCTCGCCACAAAAACCACAACATTCTCAGAAAAAGCAATGAAAATAAATTATTTAATTTCCAAGAATGTTCAGCTATAACTATGCGTAATCATCTTGTATACGCAAACTTTCTGCTGAATCGTACATTTAAAATTCGGTATAACTACTCGGAGGCTCGCTATGATAGCAGCTGTTATTTCAAATATCGTGTGGTAATATTAACAGCAAATTACTTTTTGGGGAAAAAAAGGAAAATTGCTGTGCCTCAGTTAAAAAACATGTAAATACATTCAGCTGTTAGCAGCACACGAAGTCTCAATAAACATACAAGCGCATGTAATATCAAATTCCCATGCATTTAGGTTTCAGTTGCGACCATTTCTTACCAAAATGCAAAAAATGTAGGCATTCGCTGAATTTGGGTTTCATTATTCAGAATATAATCAAGGATATGTAACTTCTGTGAACAATAAGTGGGTCGCGATGTCACTGATAAGTGGAGCAATATTGCTTGGAATACAAATGTAGTAATTAAATAGCAACACAGTCTTGAATACATAAATCCAAAACTTCACATGAATCAATAATTGCAATAAAAAATAAACAGTTGTCTAGTTTTGAATGGTACTAGTCAACTATAGCTACTAGTCAACTTTCAGCTAGTGAAGACGGTAGTCACGTAAATAATCCACATTGTGGAAGATTTTAAATATTCAAATTAAACACAATGTTTTACGATGCTGGAACATTTTGTTTCATTTAAACATTTATTAACAGCAATATCACAGACCTCAACTGGTTTCAAGATGAAAACCAATGTGCTAACCCTCGAACCTGCATGGTCACTTGGTGGTAAAGACCATTAGATGAACCCTACAAAGAAGTTCATACACCCCGCTTTCCAAAGTCTATCAAACACGCAAAAGTCTGTTGCTACTTTTTCATCAGTCTTTTTACGACGGCCACTTTCTCAGTCAAATTACCTGGAACCCAGGAATGCCATGGCCTTATCAGCAACGAAGCACAATAAATGAAGGCAAATGGGCAAGTTAATGTTTTGATCATGTTCCACAAATGTGGGCCTGATTAAAGAGTGGTCTAATAAACAGATTGAAGGCATTATACAGACGCTTCCATGGCTTTCATAGGGATTTTCTTCGCTCTCCTTCGATCCATTAGTTAATTTCTATTTTATTGTCAGTCATTTCCTTTATTGGAGGAAAGCCACGGCAGCCAGCATGCGATGGGATTTCAAAACACCCTATAAAATGGTATGAGATTCAACAAAGGTAATCACCATGACTAAATAACACCGCTTGGCTTACATGCACAAGTTTCGCTGATTTCAAAAGAACTATTAAATGCATTGGCCACCGTAGTGGACAATTTCAATGGCATCCAAACAACAAACAACGTGTACTGGTTGGCCACGATGGGCATTTAAAAATGTCGCGCGCATCTATAATTCACACTAATGAACTTAACGAGTATTTAGTGGGCATGTCACGGTCTAAGATGAGGTTTTAGTACCAGCAATTGCCTTTTAATCCAGGACTCCTGAGAATGGGTTCACTGAAAGCATCATGGTTTTGATGCGAGGCCATTGCTTAAGCCTTGAAGGATTACTATAGCTTATAGTTTCCCCTTTCATTCTTACTTTACTTTCTGAAGGGTTACTTTTCATTGTAAAGCTTAGCTGTGGTATAGGATTCCTTGAGATCCATGTCTGCGTCATGTTAAGCAATTAAGAAAACATCAAAGTAGCTCGAAACAAAATGCCAGAGACAATTTTATAATTATGCAAGAATGTTCCAAAATCTTTCAGAGCTCTTTAAATTGCATTTAGCCACACTAGACCAACATAGTGGAACCAACTTATAATAAATATATGTAGTTTACTACAACAACAACAACAAAACAGTTGTAATTTTTCTTGATTTATGCAACGTTTAAGTTTGAAACTGACAAAATACCATACAAATTGGGAATATATTGGTATAATTAAATTTGAATACGAACTGGCCACATGTATGTTTTCAGAGTTTTCGGTTATCCAAGGTAAGAAAAGTAGGACAAACTTACAAAGGCGTCAGTTTTTTTGTAAATTTCAATTTCCAAATACTTAGGTATTGGTTAGACTAAATTGGAATTAATTTAATTATCTCTGTAATGTGTGTTTCAGACTTTCTAAGCTTGGAGCATTTCCTTATTTTCCGGTCTAATAAACATAATTTTAGATATGGTTAATATCTGGGAGCTGCAGTGGGGTTATTTTATAGAGGTTATACTAATTAGATGTGTATTTTATACAAGCCACTCTGTAGAAATCCTTGCTGTTTGTTTGAGAACGCTGGCCTCTTGCAAGATAAATGTCTCATCCAGCCCTTATTTTCGGGCATTGTCTTTTAATATATGGTGGGAACATATTCAATAAAATACGGATTTCCAACTATACTGAATCCCATACAGCCCCAGACCCGAATATAGCAACCTCTATGTTATGCGAGTCCAAAGCGGTACGTCTTCTTCTCCATATAGGCTTTAAACCTATTCTCATCTGATGATTTGTCTTTAGATTACTAGCAAAACGAAGTGGATGTTTCCTGATCACTTCAATAATAAATCATATTGTTATTGGCCACTGTTTTTCCATGATTGAATTATGCAGAACATTTCGTGTCACAACTTTCCTTGAAGTTGACGCAATGTGCTTTTTCCCTCAGAGTTAACTTACTGTAAATGAAAATATCATGCACTGCAGTTTATAAAATAGAAACAAAACTTAAGACACAGGAATAGTCAGGAAGAAACTTAGAACAGGCCATGGGTGTACATGTAATTTCCCGAAATGCATGTTAAAGAATCTATCATGAGCAAAAATATTTAAAGTAGTTTTGTTATTAGCAAATAATAATCAATTAGCCAGAACCAACAAATTAACCGCCACCATACAAGGTTTTATATCATTTAATTAACATTGTTATTTCATAAACTATGCAGTGAAAGTACAGTGGAACCTCGCTTAACGAGCACCTCGCATAACGAGCAATATAAATTTTTAAAAAATGACTCGCTTAACG
>JAUJYV010001444.1:0-17693 GCA_033995625.1 Ophyiulus pilosus
ACTTTTGGAATTCGCCGTACTCAGTAATCAGTACTCACGGATATGAGTACCGATTACCAAAATCTGATTACAATACTACTCGTACTATGGAATATGATTCCAATGATTCCACGGGTACTCGTAATTGGTACTTCTGCTCTCGAGTACATATTTGCCCAAGTTTTATTACTCATTTCATGACACGTACTCGTACTAGAGTATAATTCCACTGTAATCGTATAATCAGTACTTCTACTCACGAGTACAATTTGCCCAACTGATTTTGAGCAGCCTGTATGAAAGTACACTCAAATTACTTTTTTGATTAACGAGTTAAACCCGGATCTAAGTTTCACGTCGGTCAACTTTTAAGTCACGAATCATTCCTTATGTAATGATGTATGGGTGAGGGAAATTACCCCCCTTCATCATCGCTACAGGCAGTTTTCAACTTTCCAGTCAGAAGAAGGTGCACTGAACTTTTAAGTTCTTTTTCGTTAAAAACGTTTTATATTTTCTAGGGAAATTAAAAAGCGTTTTTCTAATCTGTCTGACATCAGATAATTATAAGGTAAACGGGATACAGTATTTAACCTAAATGCATGCGCTGATGGGGATCCCGAAAATCAGGACAAACACCGGGTTGTTGTATCCGTTATGCTTCCTATTGTGATTTTTCTGTAGCATTATTTGCTACATTTTATGAAATGTTTCTCATGAAATCTCTCCATTTCGTAGGATTTAGCGAGAACTTTTCCATCTTGAAGGGAAAAAAATTGAACTATGATAAAGCCGGGTCTCCACCGAAGGCAACAATGTTGAGAAAACAAGGTTTGCTCAAACAAATATGTAGAATAAAAGTTTGCCCACCGTGATGTTTACGCAAACTTATAACGTTTTTGTTGCCAGAAGAATGGGGTCGGCAACATTTCGCCGGTCGCTCGGGAGGCAGTCCGGATCAAAGGGAAAAATGTTGCCACTTTACTGCGCATGTGCGGACCTGACTTGAAATTGGTAAAAGCGCCATAAACTGGAAACATTTGTTCATTTTTCTGTCAACGTTTTTGTTGCCAGAAGAATGGTATCAGCAACATTTAGTCGGTCACTCAGGCGATCCAGATGAAAAGCGGAAAAATGTTGTCGCTTTACTGCGCATGCTCAGCCGTCGGCTCAAATGCAGACTGACTTGAAATTGGCAAAAGCGCCATAAACTGGAAACGTGTTCATTTTTCTGTCAACGGTTTTGTTGTCAGAACCATGGTGTCGGCAACATTTCGTCGGTCGCTCGGGATGCGATCTGAATCAAAGGGAAAAAATGTTGCCACTAATGCGGACCTGACCTGAAATTGGTAAAAGCGCCAGAAACTAGAAACATTTGTTCATATTTTCTGTCAACTTTTGGTGGATACACCTCTGCATTCATCAACATGTTGCAACTTATTTCAGGTTTGGGTTTGAGTGTTTGCATGTTTGGCGTTTGCGTGTTGCATGTTGCCTTCAGTGGATCTTTGTTTTCTCACAAATGAACATTGTTCAAAATTGCAACACATTGTAAAAATTGTGTGCAATACGAAAAACGAAATTTTAATATGAAATTATTAGTGTTTACCAGCTGTTGTATGTGACCTTACCTGAACAGATAAGCGGCCATTGTTGCTCGGAATACACATTAAATTTCCTAAGACACTATCTGTTTGTATTTTTTCGGTGCAAAACTTGCGATATTATGGTTATCATAAAGGAAGTGCCTTGGACTTAGTTGCACGTACGTTTTAGATTGTTGCTTTATGAACTTGGTTATCGAGTATCCTGTGCTTACAGATAACAAGTAAACGTACAAACCCGTTTTATTGCATAAAATATCCGAAATGGATGTAGTTTTTCAGTCTGCAAAAGTTGTTGGGTTTTTTTGTTGCCAATAAAACGAATATAATGAATGCCTTGTGAAGCTCGCATTTTTGCTAAGTAGCCTCAAGTCGTCAAGAGAAATCCCCACAGCATGAACTTCCTTCAAACTTCCTGCAGGTTTTAAATGTGCCCATTTGTGAAACAATTGTATACAATTATTGTCTGGTGTGGAAGCCATAAGGGTCCTTCCTGCTGAGCTTTTTTCTTTAATTGTGTTGAAGTTTCGTAGTTTCGACTTGGGTGCTATTGAACTTTTAGCTGTTGTTCAAGCACTTTCACCACTATAGTCGATCTACACCTGGGCACATGGTTCACCTGATGTTATATCCAATATTGCCCAACACTATTTCCACTTTTTCAGTAAATTCCAATGCCCCCTCAATTAAAGGCTTGGGAAAAATTTCGTCAAGCGAAAAGCTTGAAATTGGCGAAATTTTTGTTTGTCTCTTGAAATGTTTGCTTCCCACTGATAACATACCTGACTAAATATTCGCAGGTCGTGGAAAATAAACTTTTTCTCCTCCAAACTTATCATTCGGCGCACCTTTTTTTTGTGTGAAGTTTTTTTCTGTTAATCGTGCTTTAAAGAGAAACTCTCACAGATTATATATATTAGTAGTTGGAGAAATTTCTCGAGAGTTTTCACGATTATTCGTTTTATCTGCGGCTAATCCAGGGGAAAATAAGTTGTTCAAAAATTGACCCCCCTGTCCACACGATGTCCATTTTGTCCCAGACCCCCCTCATAGACGTCCTTAAGTTTGTCTTTAAAAGTAGGGTGTCCAGAAAATTTGTTGGAACATACAAAGGCCCATCCTATAAATTTCCAAGCACCCGTCTTCTCGCTGCCAATTCCTCGACATTACTCCAGGAAAATTTCCTGACCTCGAAAGAAAATTCCAGCATAAAATTGGTATTTAACACAAATTTAAACATTATACCCGACTTTTCCGAGGTTTTAAAAATTCAAGGACAATTGGGACTGGAGACACATTTCTTCTGGTGTCCAAATCTCCTTTCACTGACCTTAAACCCCAATTAAAACACTAAAACCATAAAAATACCATCATTAGTGGACGTCCATAATGGCTTCCCCCATCCCTTCCTCCCTCCCCCTCTCCCCCTGTCCACATGGTGTTCACTTGCCAGCAGACTCCCCCCCACCCCCCTCTTGAGGGCGTCATTTTTGAATGCCCCCCATTATATTGTTATAAGGTTTACTAGAGCGATTGAGCCCGCCAACGCCTTAACGTTAACCTTAACGTTAGAGGCGGAAAGGGAGGAGCCACGGAGCGTCATGAGTGCGCATGCGTGGTTCTTCCCTTCCCGCCTCTAACGATAAGGCGTGTTAGCTGGCTCGTTAGAGAGTTTGAGCAAACCAATAGAGAGTTGAGCATCCAACGTTAACGAAACGATAACGGTAACGATAACGAGAAGCAGCGCTGGCGGACTGGAATATGAAGGACTACCCTATGCGAAACATGGCATTCCAATGACATTCTGGACTTCCCTCGCTGTTTCTCGTTAACGTTATCGTTTCGTCTAATAGAGAGAATAGAGAGTTTGAGCCAGCCAACGCTTTAACGTTAACCTTAACGTTAACGACGTGAAGGGTTAGTTCTACCCAATGAACTAAATGAACGTCATGAGTGCCGTTGACGTTCAGTTAATTCATTGGATAGTCCCGCCGTTAACGTTAAGGTTAACGTTAAAGGCGGGAAGGGTTAGTTTTATCCAATGAACTAAATGAACGTCATGAGTGCCGTTGACGTTCAGTTAATTCATTGGATAGTTAAGTCCGTTTCTCCTCCCTTCCCGCCGTTAACGTTAAGGTTAACGCTAAAGCGTTGACTGACTCAAACTCTAATGTTAACGAAACGATAACGATAACGTTGGCTGGCTCAAACTCTCTAATCTCTCTACTTTCACCCTCAAATATTCATAACGGAGTAAATACAACTATGAATAGGTTTACATCTACTTATAGCATAAGAAATAAGCTTGTAATTTGTATCGATTTTCGTTTCATTATCCCTGCAAATGTGGCTAAAATTGGAAATATTAATAACATCTCGTACGTATGATACTGTATAAACCTAGACATCAAGACGTTGCCTACAAAACACGACACAACGCTAGAATGTGATATCCCCGAGACTGCTCAACCGATTATTTATCGCTCTCGGTGTCAATGCACTCGCTATTGTATGTTTTTCCTTCCACAGCGATTTGGTCGATTGAACTACAATTGGATCATTGGCGCTACTTTTTCCCTTCAATTTTCTTCTCGCAATTTTTTCGTTTGAATATTTTGCTTCATATTAAGCTCTGGAATCTGGATCTATCTATGTATATATTTCTTGCTTTTGGACCCTGGTGATTGGCATGCAATTTCACCATGTTACCAAACAAAAATGCATTCGTGGAGGAGGCCAGGCGACACCCCCAACGTCGATTTTTTTTTATCCCCCCCCCCCAAAGGAGAAACCCTTGCAATTAAAAAAGCTCTTAGGACTCCCATCGAGGCTCTCTTTGAAATCGACTCTTTGTCAACGTTCCTTAAATAAATATTTTCTCCTGTGAATGTTATTCCCCCCCACACGCTGAAATACGATGAAATAGAATAATTGATTTATTAAGGGTTCGGTTGGCTCTACACTGGAAGTGCTTTAGTATTGGCAGGGGTTCAATTCCCCTTCCTTCAATTTCTGATGCCATCGATGCAACACACCAGGCATTGTACGGGGGAGGACCGTTGCGTAAATCTTTGATGCCCTCATCTAGGTTTATGCTGTATACATCTTCTCTCCGAGGGAAATTCCCCTCGTTCTATTCCTTCTCCCTGCACTCAAATTTTGCAGTTTAAGTTTACGTTTGATTTAGCCAAGATGGGGTCGTGAAAGAAGCAATTGGGAATCTACAGGGTGGAACGTAAGCAGTGGCGGCTCGTTGTCAAAATTAGTGGGGGTGGGGGTTCAGAAAATGTTGTGCGCATGCGCACACACCACGCCGCTGGAACTGTGAAGCGCACAGTTCCATACAAAGATTTTTGTATAAAATGGGTGTACCCCAGTGAGGAATGGCTACTAGTTATACCTAGTACAAGTTTAAAGAAATAAAGAAAAAGGACTCATTAGAGAGTTTGAGCCAGCCAACGTTAACGAAACGATAACGAGAAACAGTTCTGGCGGCCCGGAATGGCAATGGAATGTCATGCTTCGTATAGCGTAGTCCCTCCAAGCCGCCAGCGCTGTTTCTCGTTATCGTTATGGTTATCGTTTCGCTAACGTTGGCTGGCTCAAACTATTGCGTCATATTAAATTTATCGGTATTATGAAATGGAAATAGGGGGTGCTGCAGTTCCACAGTGCCTATACTCCAGCCGCCACTGAACTAAGTAAAGGCAAATTCATTTGGAAATGTTAATTAAAACGGTATGAAATTTCTTCACGTAATTTAACGAAATGCTCGAATTTTTGCTTAACTGATTGTATAACGTTATCTCTTCATTTGGTGAATTTCTAAATGACGTGTCTTCATTTGTGTTTTAAATATTAAAAAAAAAAATTGTCGGGGAATTTCTAACTGATGTGAAAAGATTCTGTTTCCTTATTGTGCAGCAAATTATACAAAAAGTTATCTCTTCATTTGTTTTTTGAATTTTTCGCACACTGAATCAGTTTTTTACTGATTTGCTCATCGTTTTAAGGAAGAGGTTGAATGCCTTGTTTTCCTCATTACTTAAATGTCAAACATGCAGTTTTAATTAAGTTTTTTTGTGTAAAGATAACCTTACTTTTCAATGACTGCCGCTAATTTAATTCCAGTTAATGTGCAGTTATTAAATACGTGTTGCTGACATCTAACCCTTACTAGCTGTAATATTTGATGACGAGACACGTTTTTAGAAACTAGTGAATAACACATGACAATAGAGTTTGAGCCAGCCAACGCCTTAACGTTAACTGAACTACCCAATGAACTAACTGAACGGCATGCGTGGTTCTTCCTTTCCCGCCTCTAACGTTAAGGTTAACGTTAAGGCGTTGGCTGGCTCAATCTCTATATTGTAGAAAGATAAGTTGGGAACAAGGAACCATGTAAATGCTCTAGTCCCCATCATCGTTACCAAAACATGCTTGACTTCATCTTTATTTATTTTTATTAGAAAATAAACACTCGACGTTAAATTGTAAGGATGATAATAGAGAGTTTGAGCCCTCCAACGTTAACGATAACGAGAAACAGCGCTGGCGGCGAGGAATGTGAAGGACTACCCTATGCGATTCATGGCCGTCACCGCTGTTTCTCGTTATCGTTATCGTTATCGTTTCATTAACGTTGGCTGCTCAAACTCTCAATTTATTCGTGGAACTTTCTTCCAAACTAATGTAAACTTTAAAATAAACAAGCTATGACGAAGAAACCATTGGTATATGAATTCTTGGAAAACTATCAGCTTCAGGATATGCTGATATTTGTGAAAAACTGTATCCAAAATACTCTTGAAGGTCAGTGATTGGATGATTAATAATTAAGATGGCCTTCTATCTTTTGTCCCACTGTCGTATTTAGCTAAAGGTCAATAGTACGTTTTTTCTATCTCATCAACATCGTTTTGTCTGTTTCAAATTTGCTCAAAATAGATGTTAAGGAAGTAGTTTAAAGTCCAAAAAGAATAGCTGTTAAAATGCACATGTAGTTAAAATGCACTTGAACTGTTAGGTTTTGTTTGCATATTAGGCCACATTTACAAACTAGTATTTAAAAAAATTTTTCTGGTTGAAATCCAAGTGAACGAGTGTTGTCTTTTGTTTGAGTCAGGTTTATTTATTTTTTTTTATGTAATCCACATTGGTTCCGGATTTTTCTCTACACCACTCGACTTCGTGTGGGCGGAATTTAAACAAATGTTCAAGTCGTTGAAATGTTCAAACTATCTCGGCCTCTCCATGCCAACCTAATAAACATAAAAGTGGGTTCTCTGAAAATGTTGAAACTAGTCAGACAAAACAATTAAAAAAGGGAAATCATGCAGGCTAACGACAGTGAACCTTTGAGAAATGAGTAGCTATAATCTCTGCTTAGTCATTCCAGATTCCAATGTTTTCAAAGTTTTCAAAATTTCTCGTCCTGATAAGAAATATAATTATACCAAGAATCATTCTCGAAATTTATGAATGTATAAATTTCTCTTTACCACACCCACAGGTAGGTTTTGGCAATTTCTCACCAGTTTTGCGTTTGTTTTTGTCAGGATCATGCCTAGTATTGTAGAAGTTTGACCAGAATTCCTCGGTCATGGACATGTGTTGTGGCTGACACTTCAAAAGAAAGTTTGAAACTTCCTGGTTTAGGAAAACGTGATAACCATTTTTACCTTCGAGGCAATTAAAACTTTCAATTTGGCATACCATTATGGATGTTGTGAGATGTGCCCGCTACTACCGAAAACATAGGTGTTATCATTATTGATAACTAGAATAATGTAATGGAAAAAATGGATAAAAACGGTCGCTATTTGTTATACAGTGATGTAGTGCAATTTTTTTTATCTGTAAAATGGGACAATTCTGCTATTTCTTCATCTCCTATAGCGTACTTTTTAAATTAGATAAGAGTTGTAAAGATCATTTTCCAAAAGCTGACATGTTCCTTATCTTATTTGCAATGAAATTACATCACATGTTACTATAAGTACCGACTCATTCGCTCCTCCTCCCCGGTTGTTTGTGTAATTTGTATTTTGAACATTACATCGACTGATTTGCCCAACTCGGACGGAAATGCAATTGTCAACATGCTTGAGTCAAAATCCTGGACAATCCAACTTCTGACTCAAACACGCTTAAAAACCCTTGCAATTAGTCTACTCTAAAATTATAAAGATGCGACTGAATACATTCAATAACGCCCTCTCCACAAGTCTGTAATTTAAATTTTCCTTAAAAGAGCATGGGCATGGCTGGTTTATCATTGGTTATCAGTTCCTAACCTTGAAGATTCACTTTCGCAATATATATTTTTCTCCTTCTTCAAATACGTGGAAATGTTCGAGGCCATAAACAGTACAATTTCAAGTTCATGGTCGTCTTACTGATCTGTAATCATCATTGCAAATGGATATGGTGCAGAATTGATGGTGTGAAATTTGCTGCGCCAGCTAGTAGTGCCTTTTGAAGTTAAGGTAGGTATAAAGACGTTGGCGTGCGAAAACTGTCGCTATATAATTTAAATCACTTTATCATCATAAAATATACGATTGCACGGAAGTTGAGCTTAACTTGTATGCAAATTTCATTTCAATATGCATGCTCTTAAAACATGTAATTGTTAAAATGCACTATGGCCATATATCATAAGTTATATAAGTTATACCGTTATTATTGAGTATTATTAAGTACCGTCATTAACTTGTCTGGCCCTGGTTTGCTTTCCGCAGAATTTGTGTTTGTGCCAGTTTACACAAGACAAGCAAAAAAGCAAGATTTTTTGGCATAAATATTTTAAACATATTAGTTAGTCGGGTGATTGGTATAAAATCACACTGACGACGGCAACCGTTCAGAAAGTGCTGAGGAATTCAATGCTGGTAATTATTCGACTTTTATACATTGCGGAACTTGATTTGAAATACTTTCATTAAAAACGTGTGAACCAGACCCCTTAAACCGATTTTTTCCTCTGGTTTCATAAAAGCCATATAATGCGATGCGTTTTATTGGCGCCAAAGGAATCTGGTTTCCACATGATAATTCTTAACATGTCCCATGTGTTTAACATAAACTGTGACCTAGTATGTAAACCTGTTTAAACGCGAACTTGTGAACTTCAAATCTGTAGACGTTTTGATAATTTAGATAATTTATAACGACTGTCGTCTCAATCTAATTTGTAGATATATATAGCCCAATGCCTTAAGACAAGTTTCATTTTTAGTTGTAATTAAGCAAGCGACTTATCTTGCATTTGTCATGTCAATATTTTTACTACAAGTATTAGATTTCTAGATTTTCAAAATTTATAGTAACTGATGTAGCGTGCTGCATTGGCGAATTGGACATCCTCGCGTTTGTTTTCAATTGCATCCTTTACAGTTACGAAATGCCGTCTGCTGTTTCAGACACGGTAGTTAAGTCTTTTTTTTACGTATAAAACCATCAGAACATGATTCCTGGTAATTATTGCCCCTCCTAAGTGATGCTATTCATTATTGGGGTAGGACACAATAATGGGTTGACCCTAAAAGAGGGAGAACCAGGGTCAGTTGTTGAGTCTGCTGCTACCTTCTACTGTTGTAAAGGTAAAATTGTGCTGCTGAAAAGGCACTGGCAAGCATTTCAAAACAGTTTTTTGGGTGCAGTAGGTCATGATACTTACAGTGAGTCACTCGTCAGAAGAATATCTCTACATATACATTCCAAAAATATACAGTAGCCTACTAATCGTTGAAGACTTCGCATGATTTTTTCATTGCAGTTGAACCTGGATCACTAGCACTCTTTAACAAGGTTTAATCGTAGCTAGAAATGCACTGTGCTACTTAAGTTTTCCCTGGGGTTTTATCGCAAGACCAGTATTTCATGCCATTATTCACCGATCGTAGGTAGTAAAGACGAGATGCATTAAGTCAGCTTAGGTTGTCCTATGCAATAGCTACGATACTTGGAAGAAAAATGTTCATTCCCGGAACGGCTATTAGCAACAAGAATCTGGGTAAATTTTTAATAGTGTTGAAACTGGAATTTATTCATGTAGACCATCTTCTTCTGAAAGAAGATTGAAGACAGGTCGTACTTGGCCTACTTTGTTTTCATTAATGGTCTCGAAAACTTATGTTTCTGAAAAACGAGTAAAAGACCTACACCATTTAATGGGACAATGGCTTTTTATGGTTGTTTTAAAATTGTTTAATGACTGGCTAATCATGCTTATCGGGTCCACCACGAAGACGCCTAAAATGCTTTTATGTTTATTTCATTTCTGGATGTAACAAGGTGTCAGTGTTTTTTATCAGGACGGTTTAATTGGTACACAAAAAAATCCATTTTTTCCAGCTTTAATTAAACCCTGCACGTATTTCAAAAACGTGGACGAGATTGCAATCTTTGTTTATATAGTTACTTCCTTTTTGGGGTTGTTGAGCAATGCGCCATCACGGAATTCTGCGATATGACAATATATGTAATTATATTACTTCTCATTCCTTCTTTGTGCACTGCAATATTCCACGTCCTATCTCGTACATGCGGCGTTTTAAAGTGAAATATGCTAATCAGAGTTGCAGTCCATAAATGCCACGATGGAATCTACAAACACCAGTGCATTCCACATTTTTGATGCTTCATCTAATTAATACCTCGCAGCATTTCTAATAACATGTTGTGAATGTAGGCTTACGTCCAGTAACTCATCAATGTTGTACATTTGTAAGGTCCCAATTTCGATGGTGTTGGGAGTTAATCTAACATAAGGGGTACTCAAACGAACTTTTCACTTGGGCAGTTGGGCTATCTGCATTTGGCCCACATTTGGGGCGCATGCGCATTAGATTAAAGCAGCTCTGCCAAGGTCCACAAGTTGAGTGTCTTTTGTGAAGTGCACAAATGCAGCTTGCAGGCTTTCACACTTATAGGTGTTTCTTCAAATCCTTAACTGCAAGTTGCTCTTGCAGTAAAAACCTCATTTTTTCTCCAGCACTTCTACAAGGCTCATCGCAGTAGGTCCACGCAATTAGAAGGGACCATTTCAAAAGGAAGTCAGCAAACGTGCTAGGGCCAACTAACTGCATGCATCTGCTAATTTTTTGGTGTCAGTTTGATTACCCCTATAGAACCGTGTTAATCTTACCTGAACCGTGCACTTGATCCAAATAACGCAATTCAGAATTCCGTATAATTTGTGTTTAATTTAACAGATGATCAAAATTTAACAAATCGAAATAATAGCACTAATGGCCAACAATTGAATTCGGAATTTATGATATCTGAATTGAAGCAATTTATAGTTGTTTTTTGGTTTTTATAAAACCAGAGAAGAGACAGACAAAACTTAGTTTTTTTTCAATATTTTTCATCTCTATTCCTTTTTTTAAATTTACTTCTATTTTGAAATTCTAAAATTCTAATTTTGCATGCTTTGAAATTCTAATTTTGCATGCTTTGA
Source organism: Ophyiulus pilosus (assembly GCA_033995625.1). NCBI lineage: Eukaryota > Metazoa > Arthropoda > Diplopoda > Julida > Julidae > Ophyiulus > Ophyiulus pilosus. The sequence continues at coordinate 11,053 of JAUJYV010001444.1, forward strand.
AATTCTATTTTTGCATGCTTTGAAATTCTATTTTTGCATGCTTTGAAATTCGACTGCTTAATACTGCAAATTGCTTCAATTATCAACAGATGTGAGTCGTTTAATCCTTCTGCAAGAATAAAATAGACAAGTTGTAGACTGAATTACTTCCTCAATGTCCAGCGTGAATATTCAGGCCAAACTTGTACATTTTTCATCAACGAACAAGTGGGCTTCTTACAAGTAAGCTTATTGAGAACATGTTTGTATCCATATCATGCCAGCATGATTCATCACTCACGTTTCCAGAAATCCATTTTACAACTACTGCTAAACAAGTTTCAAGATGTCAGGACGCGTCGAGAATTTGGACTATATTTTGTAATTTATTTTCCCCAAATTCCGAGCGTTTTTGTCCAAAAAAAACCATGCTTGGGAAAGAAGGTCGTTGTCCTTACATTTATTGATCATCCGTCTTCATGCAACAATAAATCTAAAAATAGACGTTTGATGTATTGGTACACATGAAATTACTTCTCTCTGATGTACACATGTATGTATTTCCATCTGATATATTCTAAACCCGCGAGAATTTGGATTTTGATCGAGTTTTGTAATCATTTTTAGAGAGAAATGGCCGTGTCATTGGTACCGCTATCAGCAGTTGATTACGAGAGTTTACAAATCAGTTGTTGAACTTAAAACATTAATTTACTGGCCCAGTTTTGCATCATCGTTTAGAGACTGTTACCTAATGAAAAGTCGCGGGGATTGAACCAATTAATCGAAAAAAAATGTATGGAATTGCCACGTTTCGACGATTGCCTTTAATAAAACAAGGCGGTGTCCTTTAATGCCAGTGCTTTCTTAATTTATGAATTAATGCCATCTTTCAGGTTAAAAAACCCTAGTAAAATATACTAAAGCTTTGCACCGATTCGTATAAACGACAAATGACAGGATGAGTTGTGACGCTGTATTGGAGGTTGCAACAGGAAGTTAAAGGGTTCACAATGCACTGTACTGTACTCTGGGGCAGACTGTATGGCCCTTGTCTCTCTTGGGGTCGATAACCAGCTCTTGACCTACCCCAATAAGCAATGCCAATAACCTAATAATCCAGTATTTATTAAGTCAGTGCTTTACAGGCCAAACAGTGTGCAGTATCTGGAATCCCCAACATAAGCAACATAACACAGGAAGTAAATCCGTGTTTGTTATCCTTTGATTACAATGCGGCTAAAAGAAAACCCTAAAAGTCTTATAGGGCACTACTTCATCTCTTTACAATGGGATTGATTTATAATGGTTGCACGTCTGCATCATCGTGTGCTGCAAGCTGATGTCCACACGTTGGAAGAAATCTTGGGGCCATCTTTGCAGTTTTTAACATATTTTGAAATAAGGGAGCTGATGTTTGCAGTATTCATTTCATAAAATAGACACTAATGTTTGGTACACACTTGAAACACGAAACAGAGTTTCGTAAACATGTTTGCGATATGTGGCTCGCCAGTTTTCTGCGAGGACATCCATGAACAGTAAACATTTCTTTAGTTTCGAACTGCGTTTTTGATGTGGACAACTGTATTTGGGCAAACCTGTTTATGGAAATATTCCATGTCTTGTGAGGTCATTTTGAGATCTGGGATGTTTTCTTGGTTAGTGGTCCACTTCCAGTTCGGGTATCAATCCAATGTTGACAAAACGTCTTAAAGGAATGCTACTTTCATCATAATCGTTAACAATGAACTTGTCTTCTGATGCCCAGATAAATGTTTGGAGCAAATATTACTCAAAATTCAATAGTGATACGACTAGAAATTCTTCACTTATTTAGGACAAAGTAATTCTTGAGACCAGCTATAAATCAAACGCTATAAGAAGTCACTTGAAGAGTCCACAGATTAAGAACTATAAAGATTTGGACAATGATGTTGAATGTTACAAGAATTTTTGGTGGAGAGGTGACTTGAACTAGTGACTGACTACCATACAATGCTATAGGAAATTTAATTTGGACTGTAAGCAGAAAAGCAATGAAGACAGTCGAATAAATGATTTGTTGCTTCGACGACAATGCTAATGTACTTTTCCACTACTTTCTCACAAAACTTTGCATGAATTTGCTGAACTCTATTTTTACATCCTACAGGAAAGCGTTTTTGTGTTTTTTTTTTTTAGCCAACTTGCAATTTTATGGTGAATTAATGATTCCTTAAATATTGGGCGTTGCCGTCATTTCAACTACCCCTATACTTCCAGATTGAGGATCTGCTGAACATATTTAGATATTTAGAATGTCTGCTCGTATTAAAGGGCCTCTGGTGGTGCCCTGAAATAATACCTGCCAGTTAAACTGGTTTGTGAAAGCTGTACAAGGGGGCGCCCTGCAGGTAAACGTGAAAAAGCAACAAGTTTTGTAAAGGGTTTTGCAATTGAATTCCTGCATTTAATAATCACCTGTTTGTTGTAGCTGGAGAGAAAAAAAAAGGGGGTGAACCTCGATTGCATAAATGTTTAGCATATTTCCATTTTTTATCCACGTATTACGTGAATGAGTATTTTCCCCCCCTCCCCTCCATCCAGTGCCTAGCTTGGACATGCACGCAATTTTGACTTTTTAACTTCCCCCTTTTTGAAAAGTGGGTTTATTTCACGCTCAGGAATGTTGACCCTCTCCTATTTGCCTCGAATGGGGACGTCATTATAATACTAGTAATAAAAAGTTAAGATTGAAAAATTCGATAAAAAATCTTGGATTTTTTGTTGTTGTATCCCCATTGCAAACATGCCGAGGTTCAATGTTGCTTCTCTTCAATGGCATATTTTGAGCAAAATGGACCTCTTTGAATATAATTTCTCCATTGTGCCTGCGTCTTATCTGCGACCTCAAAAAAAATATGACCCCCTGCTTGTTTACTGCACGACCTGCACTCTCACCGAACTTCAGACTGCTGAAAAGGGGGTTGTGCTTCGACATTTCGGTTGGCAAATTTTCACTTTTTCTACCGCGGCCTCAATTGGCTCCCATAAATGGGTCATCCATAACCGATGTTGGACTTTGGCCATGGACACGTTCAGATTTGTCGAACGAGCCCTGGCGACCTTGATGGGCAAAACACTGCTACAATCTTATTATTGCTTGCAGTGTCCACATTCCGAGCGAGGAATACGTAAAAACAGGGCGAGCCGAATCTCCAACAAGTCGGTGACACCCTCAAAATGTTTTTGTTTACCTTCTACTTGCTATGTTTGCCGACAGATGACAGCAGTGTCGTCGCTCAGGCTGGGACTGAATATGTGAGGATGCTTTGAAAAAAAAAGATGGAAATGTACAGATTTGGAGCATTTCATTGATTAATTAAACAGATTAATCCCGAGTTTATATAAAAAAAATAATATATTATTAAAATAAAACCTTATTTTTATAAACCAATTTCTGAGAAATGTATCCAATGCCATCGCCGATTCTTGTTGCACACTGTACTGATCAAGGGTGTCCAGTAAATGTTTTGGAAATAATTCAAGCATATTTCACGAATTCCAAAGCTTACATTTTCAATCACCCATGACTCAACTAATTACCACAATATTTGTCAAAGAAGTAAGAAGTTTTTCCAGAGAATTTTGAAAAAAAATATTTTTCAGCATAAATCGAAGATTTAGCACAAAATTCTCTAGACAAATTTACTCATTTTACAAATATTGTGGTGATTAGTTGCGCGATGGGTCATTGAAAATGCAAGGTATATCCTTGGAATCCATGAAATATGCTTGAATTATTCTTGAATTATTTCCAAAAGATTTACTGGACACCCTTGAGCAGTACAGTGTGCCACAAGAATCGGCGATGGCATTAGATGCATTTTTCAGAAATTTATAAAAATAAGGATGTATTTTAATAATATTATACTATTAATGTATTTTTATAAACTCCGGATTAATCTGCGCTCTCTCCCTTAACCGACCATCTTCCAATCACCACCAAGACGGATAAGAGGGGTTCTACTGTATATTAAAATGAATTCATTGCACACCGTAATGTAATTTAGTGCATTAATAATTTTGATTTCAGAATTAAATCAATAAAGAAAAAAAAAACTAAACCAATGTTGTTTATGGTACACTACATCAGTTATCCGAAATCAGAATTGATCTATAATGCAATTATTTCAAGTACTTACTGCTTGCTCATTTAGCAATTACATGTCATGCAATTAGTTGTTAGTTGATAACTTTATTGAAGCTGACGATGCGCACATTTTTATTGATTCGTAGTACAATTCGCTGTGGACCTTACTGCAGCTTCACAATCGACCCTTTCAACGTTCCTATCACAGTCGTTGAAACCATGCCCTGGATTTGTTATTTTGATCAATGACGACCAAAACAAACTAGGAATTAGCATCATATTGCGGTATATTTAATACCAAGCTTGTTAGAAGTTTCAATTAGTTAATGAAATTAGCTATTGAAATATTGATTTTTTGAAACCTAATCCGAAAGTGCACAATGGGGTTCGACAGCATGGTTACAGAAAAATCGCCTTTTGTTTTGCTTTGTATAACATGGAAACGCATTTATGAATATTCATCATTCGCCAGTTTGTTGTGTTGCGATGACAAGTGCAAACATTTCGATTAGCTGACTCGGTGTTTAATAAAATTATTAAAGCTAACCATGTCAGATCTAGTCGTCAATCAAACAAGGACGTCATTTGTCGATAAATATATACGGTATCTCAGTTAAGTCTAGCTCAGGAAAGCTAACAGTAAACTAATCGGTTGGTTTGCCTTAAGTTTCCCTGAAGTCTACAACAACCTTACAAAATGTTTGTATGATTTTTATGACAAGTTCTGTTGTTTGTAACCAGGTATAAATTTAGTTTTAAATTCTGTAAACATAGCTGATATTGAAGCTTCTTCTGCTGTGTTCAAGCACTTAACAAATCTAAACAACATATTGATATGAATGTTGATCCGTCTTTTTCCTGTTGCACCATGCATGCAAATGTTTCTGAAATGTTTCTGCAAATGTTTGGAAAATAGGTTCGTTTATTAGTGCTGAAGTTCCTCGTTTTGTTTGTAGAATGGGTTCATTGGCTTTGATTGGTGATCAGTTGAAACATTTCATTTCAACCGCGCAACATTTTGCTCAACTTCGGTCCGGTTGAGGCAATTGCATCGCATGTCATTGGATGTTTGCCTATCGTTAGACTCGTTTAATGACTTGGGTTTTGCGAAATGGGCGTGAAGCCTGGATGGCAATTAATCCTTCGCTTGCCTCAACCCTAACCGAAGTGGTTCACCTGCCGTTAAATGCATTGCAACTAGCTGTTTAGTCATTCTGAATGTCCTCTGTAGCTGTACATTTCAACCCCTCTTAACCGAGTTATCGTGTCCGGGACTCAGTTTTAACCGGAGTTATTAGTGGACGTCCAAAATGACTTCCCCCCTCCTCAATCGGTAGTAGCGACGGGCGGTGTGTACAAAGGACAGGGACGTAATCAACGCGAGCTTATGACTCGCACTTACTGAGAATTTCTCGTTCGTGGGCAAGAATTTCAATCCCCAGTCCCTATCACGAAGGAGGTTCAACGGATTACCCTGTCCTTCCAGACGGGGGCAAACACACGTTGATTCCTTCAGTGTAGCGCGCGTGCGGCCCCGGACATCTAAGGGCATCACAGACCTGTTATTGCTCAATCTCGTGCGGCTAAGCGCCGCTAGTCCCTCTAAGAAGAGCAGGTCGACGACTAGAAATCGACCACCTATTTAGCAGGCTAGAGTCTCGTTCGTTATCAGAATTAACCAGACAAATCGCTCCACCAACTAAGAACGGTCATGCACCACCATCCACTGAATCAAAAAATAGCTCTCAATCAGTTAATCCTTCCAGTGTCCGGGCCGGGTGAGTTTTCCCTGTCCACAAGGTGTCCGCATGCCAGCAGACGCCCTCCTACCCCCATCTTGACGACGCCTTTTTTGAATGGCCCCATAATGCCTTTTAATGTTAACCTGCAACAATTGCAAAGCCGTTACGAAATAAACCAACTGAACATTTTAAAAATGTGACTGTAGTGTTGTAATCCGTGAAACTAAACCGGGTTTGCCAGCTAAGTTTCCATGACAACGTCCCAAATCCGGGCTAAAAAGCAGCTTGGCGGTGGCGCGGGGAGGAAAATAATATCCTTTGAATATTTATTCATTTTCTCTGGTGGCAAGCAGGCTTTGAATCGGTTGACGAATCCAATTTCCCTCAGGATGGCGTTTACAATATATGGTAAACGACACGCGGCTCAGGATGTCTTCTTCCTCTTCTCCTTCCCCTTCTCCAGGTACCAGAACGATGGCCGTTGATAAAGTACCTCTTGTTGTTGAAAAGCAGGAAAATTTGCATGTTCGTGTGGACCCGGTAGTAGGAAATGTGGAAAAAGATCGAGCATTAACAATGGACGTTATTATTATTATTAGAGTGCCGTCCATTGTCAACTTTCCCAGATCTCGGCTACGTGTGGGCGATATAAAACAGCGAATCAAAAGCAAAATACGGTGGAGGAGGAGACTGCTTGTATACACAGTCGATTCCGCTTAATCTGGACACATCCGGACGGAGGCGTTTTGCCCTGATTAGGCGGCTGCCCAGAATATGCGAAGTTA